>CM040120.1:430024018-430175604 GCA_022559845.1 Amorphophallus konjac | reverse complement strand
AACTCAATGGTCGACACGATCGAAAACCCAAAGGTCAAAGTCATGAAAACTGACAGTCTGTCACTCCCGACTCGACAGGAGTACCTCCCACTAGAAGCACAGTCGGTAGCGTCCCCTGACGTCTTACACCGCACCGCAGGTGAACTGCCTAACGTGGTAGCTCCTACCAGAGGCACGGACACCGAACAAGTAACCACAAACAAGTGAGTAGCTGGGGTCACGCCCGTCGGCGTGGGTCTAACCGCCCCCAACCACGTGTGCACACACAGACCGTACGTCCTAGGTCTGGCCTCTAACTGGTTTTCCCCTGGAGCCGGACTTTGGCTACCGACGAGGGGCCGGATGGAAACTAGTCTAAAACCGTCCTCAGGGTAGCCTCTCCACCACTCCCTGGTGGGTCCACTCGCGTGCAGGTAGGTTACGACTAGTGGAGGGTCACTACGGAGTAGACTCTCATGTCAACAGAAAATAACGTCCGCATCCGACGACGTACGGGGACCGTCCCACGTACCAGCACCGTCGCACGGTGACCACTGTCGGAGAAGAAACGGGACTCACAGTCCGCGGGCCACGCACCTGGCCACACAGAAATGCCAAAACATGGTTCCTAAGGCAGCTCACAGGCCGCCAAACTGAAACCCTTTCTCAGGGACAAGCGGGCACCCTCCAGCCCTAGGCTGGGCAACTGGACTCGCGGTCCAAGGCCTCACACCTGGCCCGCGCGGAAAGCACAAAAGCACGATTCCCAGGACAACGCACAAGCTGCCACGCCGATAACTGGACTCGCAGTCCAAGGCCAACACATGGCCCACTCGAGAATCATCTTCTAGGAAAACTCACGGCATGCGGGGGAGACCCCACCGCACGCACACCGATACACGGTGACTCGGTCTAGCGTAACACGAAAGCCCTACACGCGAGAAGTCACCCGGACTCTCAAACCCCCAGGCACGCTAAACGAAATAGCATGGTCCTCCCGACACCCTCAAAACAAGGACACAGAATCCCACGGGCGTCTGGGGCACTCACAAGACCGCAAGTCGACCACTGGGTCACAACCGGGTCGACTAGGGACCGACACAACGCGAAACGATCGTGGAGAACACGAAAACTCATCTCAGCACCACACAGAGCCTGACGGTCTAACCTTGGGCTGTCACAGTCTGTAATGGTCCAAGCCTCGACCGTCACAACCATTCTGACGCACCAACAAAGGGTCGTCAGACGCTCGGTGCAAAGTTGGGTGTGACGCGCCTAACCCGGTGCGTCATAGTCTCTGACGCCCCAACCCTCGTGCGTTATAGCCTGTAACGCGCCAGCCCTGATGCGTCATAAGACAAGATGAAACCAACTATGACGCGTCCCGCTCGGTGCGTCACAGGCTGTAACGGACCAACTCTGGTGCGTTACAAGGTGGGTACGCGTCCACTCTAACGCACCCACACAGGGGCATTACAAGGCTGTGACGCGCCAGCCCTGGTGCGTCACAGGCCTTGACCCCGAATGGTCAAAATCAACGAACGGAAGTCAACTGTCAGATCATCCCTAACGGTCCAACCCAGGCGTGTCACAGCGCCGTGGCAGTCTATCGAGGAACCGTCACACCCACAAACCACCAAAAGGCTAGCGGGCCCTGTGACGCACCCACCTTGGGGCGTCATAGGCTGTGACGGTCACTGGAAGGACCGTCACACCCGTCCGAGCGTGAAACGGTGGGAAACGACCCGAAAAATGTCCCACGCCCCCATACCTCCACAGGAGAGGGGGAAAACAAGGGGGAAGCCCCCAAATAGCCCCTAGCATACATCTACGGCCTCGAATCGGCAAAAAACGTAATGAAACGGTAGATCGGCTCACAACCCCAAAACATGGAATTTTCCCCAAATCGCCCCGATTAGCCCGCTCGGCTTACCACGGCCTACGAAACTCGCGGGAAAGGAAGAGCATGAGCTGGGGGTCCATCTCCCTACCTCCACCGAAGATTTTGCGCCCCGAGCTCGCCGATCCACGAAGAAAATGCCGTGAAACCCTTGCCGCTTCACGAACCCACGGCCGAGCTTCCACGCACCACCGGCCCTCGATCCTTGACCCGTTCCCCGTTCCTCGCCCCCCACCATCGCCTCCTTGCCCTCCTCCGCCACCGTCGGCCGCCCGGGGAGAGGGGGAGAGAAATAGATGAGAGAGAGTGAGAAAGAGAGAATGAGAGGGGGAGAGAGGAAAGGGTTAATATATATAGAAAAACCCAAAAATTACAGAAATTTAAAAAATTATGAAAAATTACCTCCGCGATCCTCGGAAGGAACACAACGCAGTGGTACTGTCCTGGAGTCGAAGAACGCCACGGTTCGCCCTGCACAGAGTTCCGGAGGCACATCAGGGAAAAACACGTGTAAAGCACAAAATACACTCCGAGACCCACTAAAATAATCCGAAACAAATATGGGGCATTACAGCCTTGAACTGTGAGATTATGTGAAATCCTTGTTTACATCCTTGTTACCTAAAGACTCATAGTCTTTCTACTTGATGTCATTCAAATTTTGTTGGAATTTCTCTTGATCTTAGAAGTAAGTTTGTGAGCTTAACCTTGGAACTCTTGGCCATTAATGTGATGAATGTCTAGACTAGGATCATTGATCCAAACCTTCAATGCCAACGCATCATAAAGAGCCCGGTCTAGTCTTAGGAGGAGCGCCCGAAAGTACTTGTGTCCCGGGGAGTTTGTAATGACAAGGTGTGGCATTGCATCGAAGTGCATGACTAGTGTGATTGGTCTATGACATTTCCACTTTTACTCAATTACTTGAAATTCCTCTGTGACATGATATGCGTGCTTGATATGGCCAATTCCATTTATCATTTCATGACATGAAAAGTTCTTGTTATACTTGTGTTTACTCTTTACTTGAAAGCTCATGTTCTTTTCCCTATCTATCTCTTGTCATTTATTTATCATCGCTTCTGTTACAACGTTATTCATAAATGGTTAATCACTTTAATTATGCCTGATGATAGAGATATAAAGTCCTACTGAGCTTTGCTCACCCCTACTTTTCAATCCTTTTCAGGTAGCTCGGATGAGGACGGGCGTTCCAATGGGGACGGGAATGAGTGATTCCAGGAGCGAGCCATTTAAAGTTTATGTTCAAGACAAGTTTGGATTAGTTGCTATCTAGAGTTGATGTATTTTCCATTAATGAGATAGAAGTCCACAAGGAGTCGGGTGTAATTGAATACTTTCTCTTATTATTATTATCAATAAAGTTGGGTTAATTGTTTCTTTATTATTAGCCTGGTGGTTAGTCTCTTGTGGCAATGTATGCTCTGATTGACATGATTGATATAAACTGCTACGTTCCGATTTTTCGCGTCGGGACGTGACAATTTTTGTGGTATCAGAGCCTAGGTTTTCTTTAGACCCTAGGTTGCTAGTAGTGTTATAGAACCTTTAAACCTTAGTAAAGTCAGAATCTGACCCAGTGAGTTGGGTAGAGACTTGGGCTAAGATTAGTTAATTAATTAACTAGCTATAAGAAGATAGATCCAATAGAACGTTCTTAATTACTTCTTTTATGTTGTAGGAATTTCTGTGATGGCGGCAGAACGCGCTCAATGGCGAGACATGCAACGTATAGTGCATGGCCTGACCCAGGCCTTACAGCAAGTAGCCCAAGGCGGCGGACAGCAAGGAGCAGGCAATCTACATCGAAACTTTCAGGGCTTGAATCCCCTGCGTTTCAGTGGATCTTCGGTCCCGGATGAGGCTGAGAACTGGCTGAAGGAGACGGAAAGAATCTTCAGGGTTATGCAATGTGGAGATCAAGATCACGTCTTACTAGCGACTTTCCAATTAGAACGCGATGCTCGTGCTTAGTGGGAAGCCGTGAAAGTCACACTTGGGAATAGGCGTGCCACGTGGGATGAGTTCAAGGAGTTTTTCAATAGCAAGTACTTCTCAGATCGGGTGCAGGAGAAGAAGGCGGCCGAGTTTGCTGCTTTGAAACAAAGAAACTTGTTGGTTGCAGAATATGAAGCGCAGTTTTCCAGATTATGTAAGTATGCCCCACACTTGGTGTCCACTGAGAAAATGAATGCTAAAAGATTTTTGAATGGTTTGAAGCTTCAGTACATCAATCAATTCGCACCCTTGGAAATCCATATCTATGCTGAGATAGTAAGGAAAGCACAAGTTTTGGAGGATACGATGGAGATGACTGACCGAGTCAGAGGTCGGGATAAGAAGAAGGAACGGACTACCAATTCCGGGAACTTCAGACCCGGTAATGGTCAGAAGAGGCCCAATGGTGGGCCGATTTTTTCTAAAAATAAGAAACCCAAGGAAGGCGAGAAGAAGGTTGGACCAGTTGTGCCGTCTAAGGTAGTTTGCAAGTACTGTGACCATCCAGGTCACAAGATGGAAGAGTGTTGGAGCAAGTTAGGTGCTTGCTTAAGGTGTGGTAGCAGGGACCACCGAATTCCAGAATGTCCCCTTATTAATGAACCGGCAGCATCTGATAAGTCGCAAGGAAGTTACAAGCGGCAAGGCAGGCTCCAAGCCCTCCAAGAGGCAGAGACCGAGAACCAGACTACCGAGGAAGGAGGTATTGTCGAAGGTACTCTTACTATTCTTTCCAAGCCAGCATTCATACTTTTCGACACTGGAGCCACTCATTCTTTTATATCTCTGAAATTTGCTAAGACTTTATCTGTGGAACCGGTGTTGTTGGATTCACACCTTATGATATCCACCCCTATTGGTTCAGGATCTGAGATTAAATATTATTATCCTTCTAGTGAAGTTTTGATCAATGGTTGTAATTTATCTACTGATCTAGTATGCATGAAGATGAAAGCTTATGATGTAATCTTACGGGCTGATTGGTTATCTAAGCATGGTGCTAGTGTTCATTGTAATTCAGGAGTAGTGTCTTTCCCTGGACGTCCGGAGCATTCTTTCTCTGGCTCTAGGCTATCCAAGACCGTGCCACTCATTTCGGCACTTCGGGCAGATAAGTTGTTAAGAAAGGGATGTCCAGCATTCTTGGCTTTAATTTCTTTAACTGATAAGAAGGAAGTGGAGTTGAAGGATATCCATGTTATTCAAGATTTTCTGGAGGTATTTCCAGATGAATTGCTAGGTCTTCCCCCAGAAAGGGTGGTGGTTTTCTCTATTGACCTGATTCCTGACGCCTCGCCTGTTTCGAGAGTTCCCTACCGTATGTCCCGGCTGAGTTAAGAGAACTGAAGGCGCATGTAGACACGCCAAAATTGATACTATGTTGATTAAATCTCATGTCACCATATTAACGCCCCAAAGTGAACTTCAATATTTCCATAATATGAAGTTTTTCTATTTTCTAATTATTTTTGTAATTCACGACTCTATGTAGGGCGTGTTTTAAATAACGGCTTGGGCCGGGGCATTTCTCAAAGAAAGGACGACTGATCCAAAAGGCGTCAGTTTCTGGACTTTTACAAATCCTACTCAAAATTAGAAAATAAGAATTAACGTCCCTCCATGGGTCGTGTTTTGAATTAACACCTCTCCCTCAGGCGTCTCTTCATCATTTTCAAATAAAGAATATTTTCATTACTAAAAGTAAATCCATGAATTAACGCCTTTGTCCCAGTCGTGATTTCAATTAACGCCTTGGCCCAGGTCGTCAATTTCAAATAACGCCTTTCTGTGGGTCGTCTTTCACCCTTCCGTGTCCTGCTTGAACAACCCTTTCCTGGAGAGTTCCCTGCTATGTTTTGGTCACCGTGTTTGATTGGGGAAGTAGAGGCCTTGCCGTAGATGAGTCTTGCCTGTTCTTATCCCATTGAATCTGTGTTTGCACCCTATAAATAGCCCCCTGGGTTGAGCTCGCGCGAGAGGTTAGAAGGAGTTAGAAGCAGAGAAGAGCTTAGCAGAGCAGAGCAGCGCTGAGATAGAAAATATTAGCTGTTAGCAGAGAGCAACAGAATTCTTCATAGAGAAGACTGTGTCTCTTCTGTAAGAGCCTTTGATGCTTCGGTGTCCCTTCTTCCTCCTGTTGCTTCATCTATTGGTTCTTCTCCCTCTACTGTTGTCAGGAACAGCAGGGAGTTCTTTACGTTGGCTTATTTCATTATTTCATCATCGTTCATCACAGTCTTTTGCATTAGCTTTGCATCACACCTCCTTTCCCTAATTCTCTTAGGGGTTTTAAAGAAACCAAAAGGTGCACACTTCATGCTATTATTTCATCATCTTATTCTACTTGAGGATTGATACTACACTTTGGCTAATCCTATTTTTTCTTTGTTTGTTTGTGATTTGTTTAAGGGTAATCAAAGAGAGAAACCCCCCTTCATCAGCCGGCCGGTAGAAGGAGGAGGAAGAAATCCACAATCATCCCGCATCCCTTTTCTCACCAGGTATTCGTGATTAATTTCCTTTTCTTTTGAGGTAACCCCTCTGGCGATCACTCTCCTTATTAGCACATCGTGCATGCTTAATTCTTTTATTTTTAATTGTTCTAAGTGGATTTCTTAGAATCTACCAATTGGCGATCACGGTGGGACCTCCACTGTTTTTCTTTTGATTACCCCCCTCCTATTGGCACCCACGTGTGCCCTTTCCTATTGGCACCCACGTGTGCCCCTCCCTTTGGTACCCACGGTACCCCTCCATTATGCCCCACGGGCACCCTCCATTATGCTCCACGGGCACCCTCCATTGTCCACTGCGGATTAGCCAGTTTGTGAGCATCGCTGCTGTTTTCTTATTTGACGCCTTCCCTCAAGGCATTTTTCATAATTTAACGCCTTTACCCAAGGCGTCTTTTTGTTATATAACGCCTTCTGCAAAGGCGCTATTCATCATATCTCTTGATTTGGTTTATCACTCCCTGAGAATTCACGCCCTTTGGTCTGGGCGTTCTTTGTTAATGCAGCGCCTGGCATCAAGGCGTCTTTTATTTTGAGCTTGTGCACTATCTTCTTTTGACGCCTTCTGCCAGAGGCGTCCTTTTCACAATCAGCACCTCACACCAAGGCGCTTCTTCTGCACTGTCGGTCAGCACTTCACAGATTAGCGGCAGCCCCCCTGTTGTTGCTTCTGCTTTTAGCGACTGCTGCTAAGTCGCTTCTTACCTGTGTGTTTACAGAAACCGGTTTGCTCTGTCTATTCATGCTGGATTGATTTATATGTTCATCATCTGATTATACCTGTTTGATCTGATTATATTATTCTGCATTTTGTGGCATTTGGTTGAGAGACCTCCTCTCTCTACACTAGGATTCCACACACCTTTCTTGGAATTGGAATAACCTTCCATTGAGCATTCCGTCTCTTTGGACCGAAAATTCCTTTTCCAAGACCTCCATAAGTCCCCGCACCAGTGGATTCCCTCACGGACGCCGAGCTGGTTGTATCTTGAAGTACCCGGAGCTTAGACAACCCATCGTTGGTGAGGAGAGAGAAAGAACCTAGTTAACCCGGAGATCACACTCAAATTCATAACTAGGGTTCACATTGCAAAAGGGAGTGGATTGATCTTCAATTTAATTCACCCTAACCTCAAACTTAAATCTAAAAGCTTGCGCTCATCACAACTTGTTTGCATAAACGTGATTAGATTGAGTGATTATTGTGGTTATAATCCCTTCAAGATAAGCTTTCTCTCCTCTTAAACATGCAACTTCGCTCAGGTAAAATCATCAACATGGCAAGCTACGGGTACTCCTATGATGATATGGATGAGAATATTTTCAGTCAATCTTATGAGGTTCCCCTCCAGGATTCCATTTACCACGAGGGAAACTACCCCCCATCTCATGCACATTATTCCCAAGTTCATGTGGTTGACACCACAACTCATGAGGTTGAACCCTCTTCTCAGGCTTTACCCTCCAACCAAAACGCATCAGGAAACACCTCACCATCATTCAATGTCAATGATTTGATTCATGCTTTAGCTCAATTGGATGATTCCCAACGGCAGACAGTTCAGGCCGCTTTGAAAGGGAAAGTTGTTACCTCTTCATCTTCCAACCCCCTCCGGTCGCGAGTGGCCATCATGTTGTTAATGACCAGGCGCTCTTGCATAAAACTCCTTCACGTCCAACAACGCCCGTTGTGGCCATGCCGGCCCAACAGGCAAGTTATTCTGCGGCTAGGCCTCAATTCCTTCAACCTCCCCAAATTCTAAGGACGCCTATGCCAAATTCTTTCATTCCAAATTCGGCCCCAGTCGAGTCAGACACCAATGCTCTACTCCTTCAAAAGTTGGCTAGCATGGAAGAACAACTCAAGAAAGTTACTGCTGCAAAGAATGCCCCGGAGATTTCTCTCCCTACATTGCCAGTATTTCATCTACCACCTTCTGAAATGCCGAACTTTCGGCGATGTAATGGAACTGACAATCCATTTATTCACTTGAAAGATTTTATGTATGAAACTTCCTTTTGGCAGGGCAACAAAGCCTCATTGGCTTATTTGTTTAGAAGGTCTCTAGAGGGGCCAGCCCTCGAGTGGTTTTATTCTTTGGACCCGGCAGATGCTAGTGACTTTGATGTGGTCCAAAAGAAATTCTTGCAGAAATATAGGGACCGGGTCGGACCCTCCCTATCAGTTACTGATCTGGTTGCAGAAAAGATGAAGCCTGAGGAGGACTTCATTATATTCGCTGATAGATGGCGATCAATGGCCGAAAAATTGAAAGATACATTGTCAGAACCGGAACAGGTCAAGATGATCATTTCAAATGCAACCCCTCAGTTCCGGCATATATTGGCCATGAATAGATTGACTACCATGGAGGAGCTCTATGAGATAGCTCGATATATTCAAACCCAGATGAAAGATTCGCCCATCATGGGCATGTTTGAACCAAAACCGCGACTGATTAAGAAGAATACAAATGTCAACAATAGTGGACCCACGACTGAGGGCACCGTTACTAACGAGCAAGTTGGCGTGGTTGGCAACCCCACACCCTTTCGCCAATCTAACCCACGACCTCCGCCACCTCCACAGCAAAGCACCCTCTTCAATGCACCCCCACAACACCAATCTGCTCCCCAACATTCCTTTGCTCCTCCACAAAACCAAACGCCGCACCCCGACCCCCCAGCTCCTCAACAATACAACCAAGTACCACCACCCGCCAACTACTGCCCACCACAACAACAACAAAGGAGACCACTAGGCCCTAAAAGGGCCCACTATCCACCATTGCCCGAAAGTCTCCCAGATATATTCAATGCCCTTATGGCCGCCAACTTGCTCATGTTACCAAAGGAAAGGACGGCGTGGCCCGCTAATGTTGACACGTCCCGCTATTGTGTTTTCCACCGCTCCCCTGGTCATAATGTTGATCATTGCTTTCATTTCAAAGACTATATTTATGACTTAAATGACCAAGGCGGTATTAATTGGGATGAGATGAGGCAGTTTATCGCCTCTCTAAAAACAAGAAGACCTCCTCGGCAACAACAGGCTCAACAGCCGCAGCAACCAGCTCCACAAGTACAACAACAAGCTCCAGCACCACAGCAAGATATGGGGATTGTCCACAATCCACTGTCGGAGCACCCGCTAAACCAGCATGTGAACCCTGTCACAACCCTCCATGAGTTGGAGAGGGGGCAAGGATGGCACGAAGAAAACGCCTCTGTCGGGGCACTAAACCACAATCCAAACCAACCTCCGCGCCTCTTACGCACGCTTCACACTCCCCAGCTAATCCGCACCCCTCCGCGCCCTGTTAACCAAACCCCATCTACTCCAATTAATTCCCCATCCTTGCCAACCCGGTCTCTCCTTACCCGTTCTCCACCTCCGCATCCTACCACGCAGCAAACTCCACCACCCATACCAACCCTTCGCCCTTGCCATCTAGGCCACTCCTCATCCGCCCATCATCAACACATGTTACATCCACCACCATTACTCCTCCACCGGCAAGGACCCCTCCACCATCAGTTCACCCACCATTTATACCCAGGTCTCTCCTTATTCAACCAATTATCTCCACCCACACTCGGGCACCCCTTTCTACTCCCACGCCTCCTACGGGGGCTTCTTTTTTGAACCCTTCCCCAACACCCCCTACGGGGGCTCCTTCTTTGAACACTTCTCCACCACTTGCCAACACTAATGTCCCTTCTTCATCCTCTAACCCTCCCTCCACCCTTGCCCCGACAGAGGCGCCGCCGAATCAAACTATGGTACTCCGCAGTGGATGGATATTCCACCGTGTTTTTCCTCAGAGGGAGCAGGAGCCCACACAGGGGCCCAATGAGCAAGAACAGGAGCAGGAGTCTATCCCGGGCACTCAATACGATTTATTAAAGCATCTGGACAGGACTCCAGCAAGAATTTCTATTTTAGAGCTGATCAAAAGGTCAACAACCCATCAATTGGCCTTAAAAGAATATATGCAGAAGGTCATGGTTAATGAAGACATTTCTGCCGAGCATATAACCACGGTCCTAACGCCAGCTAGCGGTCAGCCAGCAATTATTTTTCATGAACATGAACTAGCACCTCAACCAGCTCGGAAATATGCTCTGTGTATTACAGTGGACATTAACAAGGTGGCAGTAAAACAATGTTTGGTGGACACTGGGGCATCCATCAATGTATTGCCGCCTAGCACTTTAAGGATGTGCGGCATTCCGGAAAGTCAGGTTCGGCCATCCACTATAACAGTCACAACATATGATAACACCAAGAAGCCTCCCTTGGGTATGATAACATTAAAAGTCAGTTTGGGTCCAGCTACAATCACAGTAGATTTCCACGTCTTGGACATGGATCCAACATTCAATGGCATCCTGGGTCGCCCCTATATTCAATAGCTGGATGCGGTGCCTTCTACAAATCATCAATGCCTCAAGTTTTCACATAAGGGCCGCATTATTAAAGTCACTAGCATGCCGATTTTGCCAGATGAAGACATACACTTAGCAATATCAGTTCCGTCTATTTGGCCTTCCAACAAACCGTTGTTATCAGTGTTAGATGTCATTAACCCACGGCCGATGCCCTCAGAGACAGTCACAACGGTTGCTATGACACCTCTGACTTCCAAGGGGAAGAAGAAGAAGAGCATAATAAATACCCCTGGCTGGAATATTCTGATGAAAATGGGGTACCAAGCTAGTAAAGGCCTGGGTGTTAATTTCCAAGACAGAACTAAGCATGTCAAGCCACAAAAATTAATTGCACCGGGTGGTCTAGGCTATAAAGGGCCAAGCAAGAACGAAGAAGAACCATGGGACGTCTACTCTGAAGACAGATCGCCAGCCACTTACATGGACACTGCAAACACATTTTGTCAAAGGTAGCACTCAAAACAACGAGCAGACTACAATAGTCACTTCCATGTTAGACTGTCAAGATGTTCATGCTAGACAGTTTGCTCGTCATATTGCTCCATTGGCCACCTATAAAGCCCTCGAGTCTCTAAGGCTTGATAAAAGAAGGAAGATGGATGATCCTGAGTGTGACTGACATAGATGGTTTGATATGAATGATATCACTATTGCTTTGAGCCGTCTATTTATGCCAACTGATCCAGAATGGCCGCCATTGATCCATGAGCTGATTGAAAAACCTGCTGTGATAACAGATAAAAGGCAGTTATTAAGCAACTATACAGACACTAGAGAGCCTGATGTGCCATACGAAGAAGGTTTCACGACAGACAGGCTGTGGGCCAGCCTTTTCTCTCTCACTTCCATGCATCCGTCTCTTCTTGTCTCCATGTATTCCCAAATGTTTCCATGTGTGCCCAGATCGCCCCCAATCATGGTCATCTTTTCTCCAAGTTCACTTCGAGTTTCTTCTCCAATTCCTCCCTTGCTCCTCGAGCAATTCTCCAGACTCTCCATCACACCCCCGCGTGGGTCGTTATTAATTCAACCCTTCTCCAATCTGTCAATCTCCACTCCACCTCCTGTTTCCTCTTCGCATTGCTTCCTCCTCGAAAATCAAAATAAAAATAAAAATGAAAAAAAACGCCAAAAATTTAACTTTTCAAACCTCCATCTCCGTTGAGGAGACCTCTTATCTCCTTTCCGAGGGTGTCCCGACCCAAGGGCCGCTCTTCCAGGATTCATTGATAAATCTTTTCTACCCCTCCTACGAGGGGTCTTCATCTGTATCCCCTCCTGTATCCATTTTTTCACCTCCTTCCTTTTCTTTTTCTAATGATCAAGCTAGTTGCTCCTCTTCTTCTTCTAATAAAATTCATGGGGTAGCTTCACATAAGAAATCCAAGGGTAAGCAGATTCCCCGTAGATTCTTGTTAGAATTGGCTAGAAGGTGCCGGGCATGCTCAACACTTCCCGAATTTTTAGAGAATCCGATCATCTTGCCAGAATTAGAATATGAGGGTACTTGTGCTTCTTATGAGGGTTTGGGTGTCTATGAGATTATGAATGATGAAGACCCTATTGAAGAGGGGGATGAAAGTTACGAAGAATATGAGGACGAGGCTGATGCCTTTGCTAGTAGCATGAGGAGATTTGATGAACCATCAGCCTCAGTAGAAGAGCCTACCAAAGAAATAAATCTGGGTACGGAAGAAGACCCCAGGATTGTCCTCATTTCAAAGAACTTGTCGCCCTCCGAAGAGGAGGCGCTTACTTTGGTACTCCAAGAATACAAGGACACGTTCACATAGAGTTATGAAGATATGCCTGGATTAGACCTTGCGCTCGTTGAACATCGGCTTACACTTAAGCCAGGGTCTGTCCCGGTCAAACAACGGTTGAGACGTTTTCACCCTAACATGGCTTTAAAAATGAAAGAAGAGGTCGACAAACTTCATAAGGCTAGATTTGTTAGAGTTGTCCTCTATCCTAATTGGGTGGCTAACATCGTCCCGGTCATGAAGAAAGATGGAAAGGTTCGGATTTGTATAGACTTTCGGGACCTCAACCGTGCGTGTCCTAAGGATGACTTCCCCCTCCCTCATATTGATGTTTTGATTGATAATACGGCAAGATTTGAGACTCTCTCCTTCATGGATGGTTTTTCGGGTTATAATCAGATTCGCATGGCCGAGGAAGATCAAGAGAAAACATCGGTCACTACACCGTGGGGTACATATTGCTATGTGGTCATGCCTTTTGGACTCAAGAATGCTGGAGCCACCTATCAGAGGGCTATGATGGCAATTTTTCATGATATGATCTACATTTATATTGAGGTGTATGTGGATGACCTGGTAGTAAAATCAAGAACAAGGATTGAGCATCCTGGGGTTCTAGCTAAAGTCTTGCAGAGATCACGAGAGTATCAGTTGAAAATGAACCCCAAGAAGTGCGTATTTGGTGTTTCATCAGGGAAGTTGCTTGGATTTATTGTCAGCAAAAGGGGAATTGAAGTTGATCCCAATAAGGCGAAGGCCATCAGAGATATGCCTCCTCCCAAGAATTTGAAGGAAGTTCGAGGATTAATCGGGAGGTTGCAATTTATCCGCCGCTTTGTCTCCCAGCATTCACAAAGATGTAGGCCGTTTTACGAGCTTACTAAGCCGGAGGTCAAGTTTAATTGGGATGACAAGTGTCAGGTAGCTTTTGACGGATTGAAGGATTATTTGGCCAATCCTCCTGTCCTGAGACTGCCAATCCCGGGCAAACCACTTGTTCTTTATGTTTCTGTCCTGGATGACTCTGTGGGTGCTGTCCTAGCTCAGGTGGATGAAGAAGGGAAGGAGAGGGTAGCATACTCCTTGTCTAAACTTCTCAACCCTTGTGAGCAGAGGTACTCAGCCATAGAGAAGACTTGCGCCGCCTTAGTCTGGGTAGTTCAGAAGTTAAGGCATTATTTCTTAGCTCACGAGATTCATCTCATTGCACGCATGAATCTGATTAAATTCATTCTTGAAAAATCTATCCTTACTGACCGATTAGCACGTGGGCAAAGTTTTCTTTCACAGTTTGACATCACTTACATTCAACAGAAAGCTATCAAAGGCTACGCCATTGCCGAACATCTTGCTCACCACCCTCTACCCCGATTTGACCCTGTTCGCTCAGAGTTTCAAGATGAAGAACTAATGTCCATAAATCAACCCCACGATCCTATGTGGACATTACAATTTGATGGAGCTCTAAATTCCCAAGGAAGAGGGATCGGCATGGTTCTTTTAACACCAGAAGGGGTCACCATCCCATTCGCCGCTCAGCTTACTTTCCCTGTCACAAATAATATAGCTGAGTATGAGGCTCTTTTGGCCGGCCTTCAAACCGCTCATAGATATGGTGTTACCCAATTACAAATTGTTGGTGATAGTCAGCTCATTCTACGCCAGGTGCTTGTCAAATGCCGCACTATCAATCCTAAGCTCAAACCATACCAGGAACTTGCTTCAGCTTATGCCAAACTCTTTACCAAGCTGATCTTTGTCCATGTCCCTCGTAGCCAGAACATCTTAGCTGACGCTCTTGCCTCTTTGTCCTCTGCTTTAATCTTCCCTCCCCAACGAGATTTTCATGTTCCTCTCATTCATCAGCGTAACACTCCAGCTATTAAGGATCGTGCATTCCTCGACATTAGGGATAAGGTGCTCGAGAAGGTCAGACGGAGTGAAGCTCTTAAAAGTAAAGAGGTCATGTTATTAGATTGGGAAGAAGAATTGGCTGATGAGGAGAAACCTTGGTATTATGAGATTGCCAGATATTACAATGATCAGTCCTATCCCGAAGAAGCCACTGTGGAGGAAAAGAAGGCAATTAGAAGAGTGGCTCAACGTTATGTTTTGGTTGGAGGTGTGCTCTATAGAAGAGGGCTCACGGGTGTTTTATTAAGATGCCTCGACGATGATGAATCCTTGAAGGTCGTGGAAGAGGCGCATTCCGGGGTGTGTGGTGGTCATGTGAACAGCCAGATGCTAGCTAAGAAGATCCTTAGGCTTGGCTTCTATTGGTCAACTCTAGAAGAGAATTGCTCCATCTATGTTCGAAGGTGTGTTAAGTGCCAACTGCACGCCGACAAGATTCATTCTCCTACTTCTTCACTCCATCCTATGTCCTCCCCATGGCCCTTCTCCATGTGGGCTTTCGATGTCATTGGACCTCTTGGTGATTCGAACCTCCTTACAAAACAAAAGTCATTCATCCTTACGGCAACGGAGTACTTCACCAAGTGGGAAGAAGCGGAAGCATACGTGGAGATCAAAGCATTGACCGTCTGCAAGTTCATAATGAATAACATCATCGCAAGGTTCGGTATCCTGAGTACCATCATCACCGACAATGGACCTCAATTCATCTCTCAAGAGCTCAAGGATCTCTGCAACAGGTATAACATTGCATTGCATCATTCTTCTCCCTATTATCCGCAGGGCAATGGCCAAGCAGAGGCAACTAATAAGACATTGATCAAAATTGTTAAGAAAACGTGTGCGGCTAATAAATTTTCGGATTGGCCAGACAAGCTAGTTGAAGATCTCTGGGCCTATCGCACTTCCATTCGTACCCCCACTGGGCAAACCCCTTTTGCCCTTACTTATGGAATGGAGGCGGTAGTTCCTTATGAGATTCTCATTCCCACTCTGCGAGTACAATTGGACAAGGAATTCTCTATTGATGAGCGTCGTGATTCACTCCTTGCCCAGTTGGAACTCCTAGATGAGAAGCGTCTGGTCGCCGCTGAGCATGCGCGCGTTTATCAAAATAGGCTTTCACGTTTTTATCAAAAGAAAGTAATTAATAGAAAATTCAAAATCGGTGAGATGGTAATCAAGAGAATCTTTGTAAAACCTGGTGGACCCCGCTCAAAACTCCAACCAAACTGGGAAGGACCCTTTGTTATAAAAGATGTTTATCTTGGCAATGCTTATAAATTGATTAATGCTGAAGGAGAAGAGATAGCTCATCCTTGGAATGGTCTCTATCTTAAGAAATACTACCCCTAATCCAAAAACCCCCCAAAAAATAAAAAATCCCAAAATTTTTTTTTGAAAATTTCCAAAACTCAAAAACAATAAATAATCCAAAATCTAAAAAAAATTTGAAATTTCCAAAACCCAAAAAACAATAGAAATTCTCCAAAATCCAAAAAAAATCTTCCAATTTCCAAAATGGTTGCCATGGCGTACGAGGACGCAAAGTCTGAAAGGTCAAAATTTAGTATTCATTCATCAGTCTTGTTAACTTAAAATGGGGTCGACTCCCGCACACACTACACACTTAAACCTCGAACTCAAGCGGTGCAAAATCCGATGGGAAGCCAAAACCTGACTAAAGGTGAAGACAATACCCATTCTTTTCCTCTTCGGCCCATAAGGGAGGAAGGGAGGTCTCGGGGTAGACCCGCCAAGCCTACCCGCCGCCTTAGTAAGTGGAAGTCAGGGCCCAAAAGGGAACAAAAATGCCACAAAAGTCCAAGTACAATTAGGTTTTTCATCAGTACAAATCAGTTTCAAAGAGAAAGTCAAATCGTGAAAAGAAAAGCATGTCAAGAGGGCAAAGTCTCCGCAAGGAAAACCTTGGGCGTATGCATGCAATATAAAAGAGGCAAAAGGCAACAAAATTTTCCTATGCCGAAGACTGAGGGGAGGTAGTTTTGCCTCGAGCTTCTCAGAATCCCTTATGGGCTTCCTTATATCCTCTTCCATCTCTTTCTTTGTGGTAAGTCATAAACCAGCAGAATGGTCGAGACTGACCTAGGAGATTGCACCGTGCGAGATCTTGCGTATAAGTTTAACCAATAGCACGTCGACCCCCTTTTGATTATTCAAGAAAGATCAATGAATCCTCAATGATGACCACTAGGACCCAGTGCCTTAGTAGCTTTGTCAACCCAATTCTGAAGACACGGCAATTAACGCCTCTGAGTAAGGCGCCTTTTGTGGAATTGACGCCTCTGAGTAAGGCGCCTTTTGTGGAATTAACGCCTGTGTGAAAGTCGTCTTCTCTCAAATAACGCCCCTAGGTAGGTTGTCATTTCCACGAAAATCAAATTATTTTTCAAAATTAACGACCGTCACTGAGGGCGTCTTTTTTTTGAAAAATGACCTAGTCTAAGGCGTCTTTTTGAGAAAATAAGAGAAAAAAAAAGAATGAAAAAAAAGAATAAAAAAATGGTGGTTTATCCTTTATAATGTGTGCTTGCATTTTGCATGGGCATCTTTTGCTATGGTTTGCGTATGTGTGCTCGTATGTTGCATCTCCCTTATCAGTTATTTTATTCGCCTTATTTGATTAAAGGCTTGGCCCCTTGACCCGTTATCAAGGTCAAAGTGAAGACATCCCTTGCTTATTGAGCAAGGGGCCAAGTCGAACAGATGAATTAACCTGTTTAAGTGTGAACTACAAGCGCAGGGCAAAAGTAAAAGGCAAGAAGGAAAAGAAGACACAAGTACACAACTACACAAGTGCTCAGGTAGCAAAATCTCAATTTCATATATATATACATCATAAATGTCTGAGTACAGGTGTGAGGGTGGAGGAGTACAAGTAAGACTCTCAGCTCTCGCCTCCACCCTCCTCTCTCCTACTCTCTGCCTCACTCTCGTCCTCCCGACGAGGCGCTGGTGGAGGGGGCATGGGCCCCCGGGAAGTAGCTGGAGCTCGAGCCGGCTCCTCTGCCTCGCTCCTCTGCCAGAGAGAGGAACCCGCCACAAAAGTAGAGATGGTGAAGATGTACCCTGCAGCTCGCGCCCGCTCCCGACCTCGCTGAAGACGCTCCTCGATCGCTCGTAGCCGCTCCTGTGCAACGGCTAGCTGGGCCCTCAAGGCTGTAAGCTCTCGATCGCAAGCTGACCGCTCCTCGCGCTCTCGCGCACGCTCTCTCCGCTCCGGCTCAAGAGCGACCCGCAACTCCGCTACGTCCTGAGGCAGCTCCTCCCGCCGCCTCAAAGCCCTCTCCAGCTCCGCGACCCGCTGCTCACGGATCGCCAACTCCGCCCCGGCTAGGGCAGCCCGGGTATGAGCCGCCTATAACTGTGTAGTCTGCAAACAGGTAAACAAGTCATCAGTTCCACATTTAATGCAATAATTTAATAATTCATGAAATGAGTAATGCATGGTTAAAAGTAAAACTCACCCGGGTGGCCATCGCCTGCTGGCCCTCCTCGATGCAAGTAAAAGCGGCTCTGAGCTCCTCCGTCTGCAAAACACTTTTTCATCAGCACATAATAATAGATAATTGAATGAGGTCTGAGTTTTGAAACTTACCCGTGAGGCGAGGTCACGCTCTGCTGCCTCGGCCCGTGTCACCGCTCCAGCTAGCTGCTCCGCTAGCACAGTCGCCTCTGCACTAGGCCCTCTCGAGGTAGAGGCCTCTCTCGTCTCTCTCCCTGCTGCTCCCTGCTGGGCACGCTGCATTTATTGAGATTGTCAGTGGCTAATCATCAATAATTCAAGGACAAAAATTCATTTGCATATAGAAATAAATTAAACACTCACCAAGGTCTCAAGGTCTTCCCGCGTGGTGGCCAGCTGTGCCTCCAGGCTGTGCAGGTGGGCCTGTGCATCCATCGTCGCTATATCTCGCGCATCCTGCATCCATTACATATTATTCGCATGATAGATATACATAAGCATTTGCATTTAGGAATAAGTGCATTCATACATACCCCCAAGACCCTTATCTGGGGCCGACCGGCGTAAACCTCACAGTAGCGCCGGAGGTACTCGGAGCTGTCCACTGCCCAGGAGGTGACTCGGATCCCGCCCCGCTGCCAGTCGGCGTACTGGTCCGCGAACCCCACTCTCCAATCGATCTCCTTGGTACGACCGCGCGTCTTCTTCCCAATTCCTCGCGGCTCTCCCACCTCTATCCACTCTTGATGAAGGCCGAGAGTCCTCATCACCAGCGTAAGCCGTAGTGGCTCAATCTCGCTCAAGCAATGAACCCAAAGCTCATGCTCAAAGCGAGGTCGGCCCGCTACGACCCACGGCTGGCCCTCGTCAGTCATCCCCTCGTAGGGTCTCCACCGTACCTGCATTCACAAGCATACATACATTCATCATCATCATATCAAAATATTTCACACAAAATAAGAATAAAAAAATTGCATCATGCATACCAGTGAGGAAGGGAAGTCTTGGAACTCCCTACGTAATACCCACAACTCATAGGCGAGTGGGGCTCCAAACACTACCGGCAGCCAGCGCCGTGCTAGAGGGAAAGATCCCTCACCTCCAGGCCGTGGGTCGACGCGCCCCATAGGCATGTACAAGTGTCTCCAAATCTACATCCATGCATCATATTAGCAAAGCATTCATACGCATATGTATTCTAAAATAACAAAAACACATAAAAGAGAAAAAATGCATACCTGAAGAAAAGGTGAGAAGCCACTGACAGTCGTCTCCCAACCTGTCCCCGTGGAGAGGTCGGCTATCAAGTGCGCCAGCAGCGCTGCTCCCCAGGCATATATGTCGACTCCCTCCAAGTCCTCGAGTATCCCTAGGAATCAGCAGTTGATGACGTCGCCCTTCGTGCCAAGCAGCAGCCTCCCGAGCATCAAAAATAAGAACCTCCTCAGATCTCTGTCTGCCCTCTCTCTGTCGGCTGGGTCCTGGCAATAGGCTGCCCTAGCCCCATCCATCAATCTATGGAAAAACTGCTCTAAGGACTCCCTGGGTCTCTGCCTCGCATCGCCCAATCCCATAGCTGTGGTGAGGTCGGTGCGGAAGATGGTCATGCACTCGCTAGGTGTCTCGTAAACCATCTCTAACCCTAGCAGTCTCCGGGTAAACTCAGTGTAGTCAGGGTAGGTGAACCCGCTCACAGCCTCCCCGTCTACCCTCAGCCCGGTAATCCTAGCCACATCCTCTCGGGTGGGGATCATATGACCCCACGGCATCAAGAATGCCCGGCTAGTCCTATCCCATCTCTCTCTCAAAACCTGGATCAGTGCTAGGTCTGGCCTAATTGGCTCTATGCTGAGGAAAGTCCCGAATCCCATGGCATCTACCCTAGCTCTCTGAAACTCGGGGAGACCATAATATGCTGCCCAGACCTGGACCCAGGAAATGTGTGTCCTCATCAATCCCTGCATGCATAAAGAAAGAATTTTTGCTTAATTGTTTAAATTTCATGTGAAAATTCATTTAAACTGCATTTGCTGAGATGTTTGCTGTTTGATTTAATTAACGACCAACCTTGGGTCATGGCTTGCTTGATTAACGCCCCTGAGGGTGGCGTTATTTCTAAATGGGTGCTTGATGGTTCTCTATGTTTATTGAATTAACGACCCAGCCTGGGTCGTTGGTTATCTAAAAGACGCCCCTATGGGAGGCGTTGGTTTGGAACCTGTTCTAGGAATGTTTAAATTAACGACCATCCCTATGTCGTTGCTTAATGAATTAACGCCCCGATGGGGGGTGCTGTTTTCCCAGGGTTTTAAAAAATGAATGAAAGAGCATGTGAGATAATCAGGGCAGACATATTGAAAAATAAATTATTGAAAATGAAAAGCATGGAAATTACCAGCATGATTATAAACATGATAATTTAAATTAACGACATGATACAGGGCGTGTGCTCATGTGATTAATTATTTTTCAAAATAAAAAAATGAATTGACGACCCCAGGTCTGGGCGTCTTTTCTTTAATTCACGACACCCCTGGGGGCGTCTCTTTTCTGAGTCACTGGTTTTTCCCCGCCGAGAGCTATGGAAAATGAAAATAAAATTAAAAAAAATGGAAATGAAGGTTTGGGGGCCTACCTTTTGTTGTCTAGGTCCGACCATCCCTCCACGGCGGGGCGGCCGGGGTTGTCGTGGCTGTCGGAGTTGGCCGCGGCGAGGAACGTCCGCCGCCGGTTGTTCTTCTCCTTGTTCTTCTTGCTCTTCTTCATCCCCTTCCTCTTCTTCGTCTTCTCCTTCTTCTTCATCTTCTCCTTCTTCTTCGTCTTCTCCTTCTTCGTCTTCTCCATCACCTTCGTCTTCTCGTTCTTCCTCGTCGGGTTCTCCCTCGTCGCCGTGCTCCGCCGCTGGAGCCTCCTCGGCCGCCACGGGAGGAGCTTCCTCCATGGCGGGTTCGTCCTCACCCAAGTCCACAACATCGGGAGCAGAAACCCTCTGGCGCTTAAGTCCACCGCCGACCATGGCTAGGGGGTGAGAGAATGAGGGAGATAGAGAATGGGAGAGAGAGGATGGAGTTCGGTTAGGGTTGCAGAAGAGGGAAAGAGGGAAAAATGGACGGAGGAAGAAGAAGGAAGAAGGGGGGAAAGTGTTTTAGTATTCGAAAAGAATTAACGCCTGAGAGGAGGGCGTGTCTTGTTAAAGGGATGACTAGGCCACAGGGCGTTACTTCCAGATTTGGCGACGAGCATTGAGGCGTGATTTCTTTTCGCATGGGGAATGACAAACGTCGTCAGGTGCATTCAATGGGAATTGATTGACGTGATTGGAATAATCATTGCTATTTTTGATTAACGACTTTGATGCAGGCGTTATTTACATGAGAAGTGGCTTATCTAAAGGCGTTATTCTCGAATATTTAACGAATAGTTTTTGGAATTTGAATCAAATTAACGCCTTGTCCTAAAGCGTGATTCTATTAACGCCATTGCTGAAGTTGTCAATTATGGGTATTAATGTTTTGATTTCAGAAAAGATCAATGAGAGATGACAAGTTCTGAGACGTTATTTGTGGAATTAACGTCATTCTCTGAGTCGTTATTCAGAACAGAAACACAGATTTTTGAAAGAATTCATCAGAAATAGCATAATATGGCTCAAATCAAAATATCATCATTGTTTATGATTGGAAAAGATTACAATGCACCTAATGAGCCATTTTGGGCCTTAAACTTCTTAAAGCTATTACATATGATTTCCACTTATCCCTGTCTTCTTCTAAGTTATCCACGGGCTGATGAGTTTTCCTGATTTTCCACAATGCTTGAATTGTTGTGCTTTCTTCTCCATCTTCATTGCAGCCGATGTCCCTTGTCTTGATAGGAGGGAGATGAGACAAGTCCTCGAATAGTCACCGTGGAAGCCCGAGTTGAGGAAGGCACCTATGAGAGTTGTATAACACGAATTCTGTGGCGCCTATTAGACAAAGATCCGTCCCGGGAGAGAATCGTGCGCGGAGTTGTTGAAATTTGAGTAATCCCGGGGCGCATGTGAAGAGGTTCTTAGGCATTACTTTGAGATGCTCCCTCCATTCCACTCTTTTCTTGATTTGAGGAATCCGGTTCACCACTCTATTGCTCAACCCCAATGAGCCGGTCATGTAAGAAAGAGGGCCTTTTGAGAATATCCTTGATGGTTGTTGGGCCTCCTCACATGGATCGAACTTGAAGTGGAGATCTACCCAACTAGAAAGTGCAAGCATGCATCCATAAATCGGTCTCCCCATTGATGCCGAAGTGAGCCCACTATATAGAAAGGCTAATATCGCCGGTCCCACTCTCTCTCCTTCCCAAAGGCTAGCTATAGCACTCAATTGGGACTCTTCCAAGAAATCTTCCGTGGAGGGGAACAAGATTGCTCCCGCCAAGCACACAACAAAGGCTTTTGCTACATGTTCTATTTCATCATCGTCTTTGGCTTGGTCGGACCTTTTGTAGACCCATGAGGCAAGCTTTAAAAGGTTAATCCCTTTGGTGGCTTTGATTTGGTTCACCAAGTTGGGGCTAGGAATCAAGCTTGTTAGCAATTCATGAGAAGAGATTTGCCTTGGCATGATGGCCATCTTCTCCTCATCCCCTTGTTTCATCTTCTTTAAGCCCAAAATCATCTCTAACTCTTCTAATAGAATGGTGGCTTAAAAAGTAGAGAAGAGGAAGGTGTGAGTAGAAGGATGCCATATCTCAATAAGAGCTCCTATAGCTGCCCAATCTAGGTGGATTTGGTCATAATGTTTGGCATGGGTAACTAAACCTAGGAGATGCCATCTAGATAGGAAAACTCTCATGTCCGAACTAAATTTGGAGAGCAAGAGGGGAAGCCATTTATTTTTAGTGAATCTCCTTGCCCCTGGAATATTTGGATAATCTTGAGAAAAGAAAAGAAAAGAAAGCACAGAGAAGAGGGATGAGCAGTTGAAGGTAGAAGTGAAGAAACAAAAGAACTAAACAACTTAAATTATGAAATACCTGGTTCATGGCCACTCGGCTGCTAAGGTGCCCATTAATTTCCGAAAGCCTAGGAGTGGAAGTCTTCGGTTTCTTTATAGCTCTCTGCATCTTGTGTTTATTAATTTTCACCAAGGAAGTGGTTGTCTGCAGAAAGAAGTCGACCAGAACAAACAACACCTGCGAAAATAGAAGAAGAAGCAGCAGAAAACCGGATTTGTTTGATATGAGGGAAATCCCTCCTTTTATAGAAGTTTGAAGGAGCTTATGGACGTTCGAAGATGCATAAACGAATACGAATATAACTGGGTTTAAGCTTTCTGATTCAGAGTCGGAAGCGTGTGTTTCAGGGCGTCATTTATTGAATTTATGGTTAATTAACGACGGCATTCAGGGCGTCATTTGTTGAATTCACGACTTGATCCAGGTCGTGTTTTATTTCACGCCTTGATGAGGGTCGTCTTTTTCTTGAGATCTCAAAAGCAATCGACGCCTTGATGCTAGTCGTCTTTTATCCTTTTGACGCCACTGTTATCAGTCGTCAACTTATGACTTGCATATTCAGTTCCTCTAATGCTGTTTTTATGAACTTAAGTGATGTATTTTGATTAGAATTATTTGTGATTATGCACTTATGCTCATGTCATGTTTAAATTGAGGATTATTTCTATCATGCGGACTGATGAATTTTCAAGTGCTCAGAAGAGTGCAGGATTCGAGGCGCACGGGTGACTCGTTGAAGTAACATCATTCCGTTCTTGTATTCTTTCCTGTAAGCATTGTTACTATATGGTACTCTACGTTATTATAGCATATCAAGGACCTTGTGGTTCTGACGAACCTGGAATTTGAGTTCCCCTTCATCAAAAATAGTGATAATTCCAGGAGAATCTTGATCACACGGATAGGCCGTTGAGTCATTAAAGGTCTGGGACGATGGTTCCACTTTCTGGGTTGATGCGCGGAGAAACGGGCTTCGGCTTAGTGTCAGCTCGGAGATCTGGATTCTTGACCAAATCTAGATGGCTTGGCAATATTATCCTTGATTATTTTCTATTTTTTAGTTTGTTTTAGTTTTTCTTTTAGCCCAGTATGCATCATCTAGGACTTTGAGCTTAATGATGAAAATCTTCATATTACGGCAATAATGAAGGTCACTCGCTCTTGATTGAGTTGACATGAGATATTCCACTCCAAATCAAGTACTTTATTCTCTCTAAAGCCGCTCAGGCTAGTTCCTTGAAAGCGTCCCTTTGCTGGGTCTTCATCTCCATTCACTTTATTTTTCTACAAATCCACCTTGATTGTAGCACGTCCACATTGGCTGGTAACCGCTCTCCAATGGTGCCTCCCTGTCGTGCCCTCGCGCACATTTTATTTATTTAGTTTAGTCTCCTTCATCCAGCCAATCGATGCTTTCTTGGAATCACCCGGAGTTGTTTCACTCAGAATCTTGGAAAGATTTTTAACGCTTAGTGTCAGAGGCGTGTCACATCATACCTTGGCATCTACTTATCAGTTCATTCCACTTCAATTACCTTGTTGCACTTTCACTTCATTTCGTCTCACTCCCTTGCAAAGCAGACGCCAAGGCAGGGCAGCTGTAGACACGCCAAAATTGATACTATGTTGATTAAATCTCATGTCATCATATTAACGCCCCAAAGTGAACTTCAATATTTCCATAATATGAAGTTTTTCTATTTTCTAATTATTTTTGTAATTCACGACTCTACGTAGGGCGTGTTTTAAATAACGGCTTGGGCCGGGGCGTTTCTCAAAGAAAGGACGACTGATCCAAAAGGCGTCAGTTTCTGAACTTTTACAAATCCTACTCAAAATTAGAAAATAAGAATTAACGTCCCTCCATGGGTCGTGTTTTGAATTAACACCTCTCCCTCAGGTGTCTCTTCATCATTTTCAAATAAAGAATATTTTCATTACTAAAAGTAAATCTATGAATTAACGCCTTTGTCCCAGTCGTGATTTCAATTAACGCCTTGGCCCAGGTCGTCAATTTCAAATAACCCCTTTCTGTGGGTCGTCTTTCACCCTTCCGTGTCATGCTTGAACAACCCTTTCCTAGAGAGTTCCCTGCTATGTTTTGGTCACCGTGTTCGATTGGGGAAGTAGAGGCCTTGCCGTAAGTGAGTCTTGCCTATTCTTATCCCATTGAATCTGTGTTTGCACCCTATAAATAGCCCCCTGTGTTGAGCTCACGCGAGAGGTTAGAAGGAGTTAGAAGCAGAGAAGAGCTTAGCAGAGCAGAGCAGCGCTGAGATAGAAAATATTAGCTGTTAGCAGAGAGCAACATAATTCTTCATAGAGAAGACTGTGTCTCTTCTGCAAGAGCCTTTGATCCTTCGGTGTCCCTTCTTCCTCCTATTGCTTCATCTATTGGTTCTTCTCCCTCTACTGTTGTCAGGAACATCAAGGAGTTCTTTACGTTGGCTTATTTCATTATTTCATCATCGTTCATCACAGTCTTTTGCATTAGCTTTGCATCACACCTCCTTTCCCTAATTCTCTTAGGGGTTTTTAAGAAACCAAAAGGTGCACACTTCATGCTATTATTTCATCATCTTATTCTACTTGAGGATTGATACTACACTTTGGCTAATCCTATTTTTTTCTTTCTTTGTTTGTGATTTGTTTAAGGGTAATCATAGATAGAAACCCCCCTTCATCGGCCGGCCGGTAGAAGGAGGAGGAAGAAATCCACAATCATTCCGTATCCCTTTTCTCACCAGGTATTCGCGATCAATTTCCTTTTCTTTTGAGGTAATCCCTCTGGCGATCACTCTCCTTATTAGCACCTCGTGCATGCTTAATTCTTTTATTTTTAATTGTTCTAAGTGGATTTCTTAGAATCTACAGCGCAGTTGTTAGACATGTTAGAAAGAGGGTTCATTCGTCCGAGTACTTCCCCGTGGGGTGCTCCTGTTCTTTTTGTAAGGAAGAAAGATAGTTCTTTAAGACTGTGTATCGATTATCGTCAGTTGAATCAGCTCACCGTGAAGAACAAGTACCCATTACCAAGGATTGATGAATTATTTGATCAGATATCAGGAGCCCAGTATTTCTCAAAGATCGATCTCAGATCTGGGTATCATCAGTTGAGGATAAAAGATGAAGATATTTTTAAGACGGCATTCCATAGCAGGTATGGGCATTTTGAATTTGTGGTGATGCGGTTTGGACTAACAAATGCTCCTGCAGCTTTTATGCAGGTAATGAATAATGTGTTTCGGCCCTACTTGGATCAGTGGGTCGTGGTATTTATCGATGATATTATGATATATTCAAGGAGCAAGGAGGAGCATGAACAACACTTGAGAATGATGTTACAAATATTAAAAGAGCATCAGCCATACGCCAAGTTTAGTAAATGTGAGTTCTGGTTGCAAGAGGTATCTTTTCTGGGCCACATTTATTTATAAAGAGGGAATCGCAGTAGACCCTTCTAAAGTTGAGGCTGTACGTAATTGGGAAAGTTCTGTGAATGTAACTAAGATCAGAAGCTTCTTAGGCTTGGCAGGCTATTATCGAAGGTTCATCAAGGATTTTTCCAAGATTGCAGTGCCCTTGACAAGGTTAACTCGTAAGGAGAATTGTTTTGAATGGATGGATGATTGTGAAAAGAGTTTTCAGACTTTGAAGGAGTGTTTGACCACTGCCCCAGTTTTGGCGTTACCCTTAGGTGAAGGAGGTTTTGAAGTTTATACCGATGCTTCAGGAATCGGTTTAGGTTGCGTATTGATACAACGAGGGAAGGTGATAGCTTATTCCTCCAGGCAGTTGAGAAAACATGGAGAGAATTACCCTGTGCATGATCTGGAGTTAGCAGCGGTTGTGTTTGCTCTTAAGATATGGAGGCATTATCTTTATGGAGAAACTTTCACCGTGTACTCAGACCATAAGAGCTTGAAATACTTATTTTCTTAGAAGGAGTTGAATATAAGACAGAGAAGGTGGTTAGAGTACTTAAAGGATTTCGACTTCTCCATTGAATATCATCCCGGAAAGGGGAATGATGTAGCAGATGCTTTAAGCAGGAAGCCAACAACTAGTCTAGCTAGTTTGATGATTCAAGAGTGGACGTTGTTAGAACAGTTTGCCAATTTAGATATTACAGAAAAGGAAGATCGGATCTTGGTGGCTCATGTCTAGCTTCGTTCAGAATTGCTAGTAGAAATTAAGCAGTTGCAGGATAATGACCCTGTGCTCGTTGGAATTAAAGAACAGATGGCTAATCGACCAGATTTTATGTTAGCTGATGATGGGAGATTGTTGTTTCGAGGGAGAACATGTGTCCTTGATTCCATGGAAATAAAGAAGAAGATTCTTGAAGAAGCGCACAGATCTAAGTATACTATACACCCAGGAGCTACAAAGATGTATAGAGATTTGAAGAGGACTTTCTGGTGGCTGAACATGAAGAGGGAAGTGGCCGATTTTGTGAGCAGGTGTTTAGTATGTCAACAAGTTAAAGAAGAGCATTTCAGACCTGTTGGGAAGTTAAAACCTCTCGAAATACCACAATGGAAGTGGGAAAGTGTTGGTATGGATTTTATTATGGGTTTACCCCGAACACGAGGAGGCCTTGATGGAATTTGGGTGATCATTGATCGACTGACAAAGTCTGCACACTTTTTACCTATTAAGTCAAGGTGGACCGTGGATATTTTGGCTGCCCTGTATATAAAGGAAGTAATAAGATTGCATGGAGTGCCTGTGTCCATCATATCTAACAGAGACCCCAGGTTTACATCTCACTTTTGGAAAGGACTGCAAGCATCATTAGGCACTCGTTTGAACTTCAGTACAGCTTTTCACCCTCAGATTGACGGACAGACTGAGAGAGCAAACCAGATTGTTGAAGACATGTTGAGAGCATGTATAATTGATTTTTGAGGTAGTTGGCATGAACATTTACCTTTGATTGAATTTGCATACAATAATAGTTACCAATCCAGCATTCAGATGGCACCGTTTGAGGCCTTGTATGGCAGGAATTGTAGATCACCTCTTTGTTGGGAAGAAATTGGTGAGAAGCAATGGCTCGGATCAGATCTTATCTCAGAATCGTCAAAGAACATCCAAGTTATCAGAGACAGTTTGAAGGTCGCCCAGTCCCGACAAAAGAGCTATGCAAATAATAGAAGAAGGGAGCTAGAATTTCAGATTGGGGACCATGTATTTCTGAAAGTGTCACCATCAAGAGGAATTAGAAGATTCGGAATTCGAGGCAAGTTAAGCCCAAGGTTTGTTGGCCCATTTGAGATCTTAGAGAGGGTAGGCGAAGTTGCCTATAGATTAGTCCTACCACCACAGTTAGCTGGTATTCACGATATGTTCTATGTATCTATGCTTCGAAAATATGTGTATGACCCTTCGCACATTATCCAACATGTTGATTTAGAATTGAAGAAGGACTTATCTTATGAAGAGAAGCCTATCAAGATATTGGACTTCAAGCAACAGCAACTCAGGAATCGATCCATTTCGATGGTCAAGGTCTAGTGGAGTCGGCGTGGAGCTGAGGAAGCAACATGGGAATATGAGGATGCGATCAGGAAATTATATCTCGAATTGTTTTAAGGTTGGTTGTTAGTAGATTTGGTGAATTTGGGGACCAAATTCCTTAAGTGGGGGAGGGTGTAGCACCCTGTCTTTTTCTACTATAATATTTCCACATAAATTAATTATTTATTGGCTCAATTTCTAAAGAAATTATTAAGAATTCTAGAAAAATATGAAACTAATGTAAAATTAAATTTGTAATAACTTTGTCTTCAGGTAAGAGCCCAAAATAAAATTCGTATAGGTCCAATTTCGTGTTTTTAGCAGTTTTTCGTGGGTTAGAAAACTTAATTTAGCCATCGCAATTTGGGCCCAATTCTAGCCCAATTGTGCTCCAATTCGACCCAAACTCTAGCCCATTGATAGGCCTTTACTTTCTCTTTGAAAACCCTAACTCTAGATGCTTCTACCGGCGGCGGCGGTGGTGGATTAGAACCTTATCCGAAGTTTTCACCAGAATTTCTTCATAGGACTCTTCAACCAAATTCGATCTCTAGGAGTCCATATAGGTTCTATTTATAGAGGGCTTTCGACACCTTAGAACCCTATTTGCACCAGCAACAGGCGGCGGGACCGATCGTGATCGAACGAGGGAGAATTTGGGCGTTCTAGGAGCGGTACCTAGGGTTCCGGCGACCCCTCTTCTTCGTCCTTCTTTCCTTCAAGCAAATGTAGGTGTCTCTTAGGCCAAACAGAAATCTAATAATACCGTATTATGCGTCTCCATGAGCTCTTTCTTTTGATACTTAATTGCCCAATTTTCGTTCATCATGCTGTTCGAATTTCACGTTTTACTCCGAGGTGTATAAAAAAGGCAACTTTCATGATTATTAGTTAAAGATTGAATCTTGTTGTGTTAGATCTAAATCAAAGCATGCTATTTTATACGAATTTTTACGCTCTTTCGAATGGTAGCATTTTCCCTAATTTTTATTCATTCTATCATGAGCAATCAAAGTTTTAGTGTAACATGTCGAAGTTCATCGTCGGCGGGTTCCAGGTCATGTGACGCATCTTCCAGAGGCCGTTACAGCCTGACGGCCACACGACAGACCGTCACATGAGCCTGACGGCCCCACGACAGACCGTCACATGCCCCTGTGTTTTAAAAATTTGAAATTTTAATCTATTTATTTTCTGGTACGTAACGCACCTACTATAGAGCGTTACATGCTTGTAACGCCCCTTCTTTAGACCGTCACGTTCTCGTGACAGTGTTTTTTTTAAACTATTGTTTATGCATTTTTAAAACTAGACACTTGCTATGTTAGTATGATATCTTGATCTATAAGCAAGGCAGAACGTGATGTTAATATTGTATTATGATCGTAAACATAAATTTTTCATTTGTTATACATGAAAGATGTTAGAAAATCTTAAGTTGAATGATCATGAAGAATTTGATAAAAATCCTTAGTTAACACTTGTATAAATTTTGATTTATATAAGATATATATTTGATCTTAGCTTTATTGTTTGTCAGTCATGCCACTCCGGTGGGATTGACTGACCGCACCGTTTTGGCTTCCGTGTTTATTAGCCTCAATTCTTGTAATAGATGGGACTCTCCGCCTGATATTCCTTCCGTCGGACTAGGACCACTATTATGAGACCTCCGTAAGACCTCGTGAGCCTGGGATTCCCACCAGGACGCCGGGCAGGTTGTACCCTAAAGACCTGAACCCATGAACGTGGTTTGAATCGTGTTTTTGGACCAGCTCAAATTAAACTGGTTTGTGTCCTGTAACGGCCCAAGATTGGACCGTCACAGCAACGTAACGGCCCTGTGTACGACCGTCATGTTCCTGTAACAGCCCTGTTATAGACCGTCACAGATAAGATAGTAATAAGGTTTTCTTGTTTTATCATCATGAAGCAGTTATCAAGGTTGGCCTTGAACTGTGAGATTATGTGAAATCCGTGTTTACATCCTTGTTACCTAAAGACTCATAGTCTTTCTACTTGATGTCATTCCAATTTTGTTGGAATTTATCTAGATCTTAGAAGTAAGTTCGTGAGCTTAACCTTGGAACTCTTGGCCATTAATGTGATGAATGTCTAGACTAGGATCATTGATCCAAACCTTCAATGCCAACGCATCATAAAGGGCCCGGTCTCGTTCTGGGAGGAGCGCCCGAAAGTACTTGTGTCCCGAGGAGTTTGTAATGACAAGGTGTGGCATTGCACCGAAGTGCATGACTAGCGTGATTGGTCTATGACATTTTCACTTTTACTCAATTATTTGAAATTCCTGTGTGACATGATATGCATGCTTGATATGGTCAATTCCATTTATCATTTCATGACCTGAAAAGTTCTTGTTATACTTATGTTTACTCTTTACTTGAAAGCTCATGATCTTTTCCCTATCTATCTCTTGTCATTTATTTATCATCACTTCTGTTACAATGTTATTCATAAATGGTTAATCACTTTAATTATGCCTGATGGTAGAGATATAAAATCCTACTGAGCTTTGCTCACCCCTACTTTCCAATCCTTTTCAGGTAGCTCGGATGAGGATGGGCGCTCCGATGGGAATGGGAACGAGTGATTCCAGGAGCGAGCCATTTAGAGTTTATGTTCAAGTCAAGTTTGGATTAGTTGCTATCTAGAGTTGATGTATTTTCCATTAATGAGATAGAGGTCCACTAGGAGTCGGGTGTAATTGAATACTTTCTCTTATTATTATTATCAATAAAGTTGGGTTAATTGTTTCTTTATTATTAGCCTGGTGGTTAGTCTCTTGTGGCAATGTATGCTCTGATTGACATGATTGATATAAACTGCTACATTCCGATTTTCCGCGTCGGGGCATGACAGACACTATCCCCTTGAGGGGCAAGTGAAAGGACGCCGGCCGCTACGGTGGTACGGCTGTCGATGTCAGTCGACCGTTCAAGAGCCCGCACTCCTAGAACAGGACAAGACGCGAGTCATGATTACCAGCGTGGCCTCTGCCACCGTCAGGGGCGCCTTGCGCGCCAAGCAGGTCCCTAGCAACACCCACACCCATAGTACGAAGAAACTGACTCTGGATCTCACACTCCCAAAGACCCTCTCAAGGCCGACTCTCAGCCCCCTGCATAGTGCTCGATGACTGAAAGTAGAGGGGAAGTGAGGAGGGTAAATCTAGTTTGGCGCAAAAAAATGGCCCAGTAATGACGGGCCAACGACAGATAGCTCTCAAGGGAGCGCGCCCAAGCGGCGGGCATACGGATGAGGCCTGCCAAGGGGAGGCCCAGCCCAAAAGAGCATCGGATTCTACAAGGTGTAAGGGTTACGGTCCAAGCGCAGTTATCGCCGGATGACTCTCCGGCGACCGACCGTGGCTAATATGACGTCGGCCATGACCCCATAACGGGCGAGCACGCCCCACGAGCGCCGTATGACTCGCCCCGGGACCAGCCAACACCAGGTTAATCACCCTCCAACGGGAAACTTCCGTCGCTATAGCGGAGAATGTTACTCTACTACGAATGCCCTTCCCCATTGAGGGATGAGGCCCCTCGCTCCAGGACAACCCATATAAAGAGAAGAACGACAGAGAAGGCACAGGCGGTAGATTCTTCTACTAAACCCCTACACTGCTACGCAAGAGAATATAGCTACTGATCCTACGGGACAACGAGAAGGAAGCAGTCACGACCTACGTTGAAAGGGAAACTCTCCTTCGACGACCTTACCACACAGCGAGCACTTTCCGAGTGAGCACTAGGAACGGGGAGCACTCGCTACGAAGATCTACACGACCCTTTAGCCTTCGACTACGATTTCCTTCTCTTTCTCAACTCGCTCTTCTCTATTTTTCATTAAACTGTTGCTGACTTAAGTATCAGAGGGTTGTCCCCTGAGATAATATCCGGGACTCCTTCTGACGTCTTTCTAACTTCTGGTGTTTGCAGACTTCCACGGACGCGAGACGGCTTCCCCAACAAATAAATAGAGAAGGTGATACGAGGTATAAGAACTATTTTCCAGCCACTACAAATATGTTTCTTATTTTTGAAATTTTTTGGTCCGTCAGATGTAGGTGTGCTATGTATAACAAATTAGAGAGACATAAATCTCATGTCATAATTTTTTTTCAAAAATAGAATTTTACTTTGTTTGGTGCACACCCGGTGAGTGTGTGATTGGCCATGATATGCACTAAGCATCTTCCCTTGGGGAATCCTTCTTCCAAATATGGCTGGCTCGGCCACTAGTTTTTTTTTAACACAACTTAGGATATTCATTCACACCATACGAAAGTCACAATACATACCGTCCATAATCCATCGTGGCCACCAAAAGTAGAAACAAGAACTGTAGGGATATATGCGATATATCTCCGAGCTCCGTAGAGGCCGAGGGGAGAGACCCGTATCCTACGTCACACCAAGGCTGGCCTCTTCTTGGTCGATTGCCCAAGGATGCTCCCAGCGCCGTGATATAATGGATTGGGACTCCTTGATCCTAAAATATAGTGATCTCCCAGTCTGCCCGTCACTTAATTTTTTTATGTTTTGATCTTCTCTTTTTCATCTATAGATAGCAACAGTTCATATGGGCTGAACAAAAGACCATGCCATTTTGGTAGCAGAGGAATTCATTACATATATACACGATCCTTTTATTTTAAATAGGATGTTTATTTATTATAAGATTTTTATGCATATCCTTACAAACTGCTCTATTTACATGTATGTAGTCTTAATTTTCACACGTTACCATAGATGCCTCAGTTGTCCCAATGCCTTTTTATATATGAATTATCACCCAAAAACTATGAACTCTACTTGAAGTCTTGACCGGTCAATTTTTTTGATATTTTTACATATATATCTTTAATTTTACAAAATTTTACATATATATTTTTGACTTTACCATAACTTATGGAATGTTCTTAGCATACATAGTTGAAGTTAACGTCATTTTAACAAAAGGATATAATTGAAACTTTTTAAATATACCAGGAACATTTATGACAATGTGTGAAAAGTAGGACATACATATATAAACAGTTTGTAAGGGTATAAAAGTAAAAATACCCCTTTATTATAGTAATACATGACAAACATAATGAAACAACCCAAGGTAAAACAGGAGAGGGCAACATGACACAACCAGCAGGCAGCAGCTATGGCCCCAGCCGTAGCTGCGGGCGGCGCCCGCCGACCAGGGCCCTCCCCTCCGCCACGTCCGCTCTGGACCCGCAAAACCCCACGGCGTGCCTCACCCAGAAGCCCTGCTTCCGGCTACCCCTCCCCCGGGCGACACGGGGCACGCCGTACAAGCTCCCTCCGCCGGGGTGCCCGGCCACCCTCTCGACCTTGCACCGTTCCGGGGGGGAGTTCTCTGCGCAAGCAGCTCGCAGCGTCCGGCTCCGCTGTGTCAGCGACGATGCAGAGAGCAGATCACCGGCAGCAGCCTCGTTGCCGGAGGCGATGGCTGCTGCTGCGGCGGCGGCGGCCTCGAGCTTGAAGCGAGAAGGACGGGGCTGCAGGTTGCCGGGCCTCGCGAGGTCGGACTCGGGCGCCGTTCTCCCCTCGTTCCCCGACCCGTGTTGGTACCACGCCCACGCTGCGGCCTTCACCAGCGCCATCCCCTCGTCGGCCGATCCCGTGCTCTGGTTCCTTCTGCCATCCATGGAGCCGGCTGGCAACAAGACCAGAGATCAGTTCTATATGGGGGAGGTTAAGGTATGGTGATCAGGAAGAGGAGGAGGAGGAGGAGGAGACATATGTGGCGTGGGGAAGGTGAAGAGGAGTCGTATATTCCTTGCGTTCTCCCACAAGAGAATACTCGAGCAGGGAAGAAGAGGACCATCACGGCGTCGAGCCTGTGCTGCTACAAGTTTTCGGTCATGGCCACGCAGTTCTGCTCAGCTCCGAGAAACGAATGCGGATATTTAGCCTCTCTTTAACAGGGAACGATAAACGGTGAGAATCGTGAGATATCTCTCGTGAATTAATACATTATAAAATTTAATCTTACTTATTTTGATAGATAACGAATTAAATATGAGTTAAAGTATTTCACCAAATTTATTAGAATAATTTAACGGAGATATACGAGAGTTATTCCACATTCTAATCAAATTAATTTTATTATTCTATCAAACTAAAAAATAGATAAAATATGACTTATTCTTAAAATAATTAGAGAATATCTCTCTATCAAAGAGGAATTTAAAAAGAAAGAATTTTTACATATGTATCCTCGTAAAGTTTGATTTTGTCAAATGTATCTCTTATTATATTATCGTGAATATCTTTCGTTTAGATAAATATATTATGATTATATCCCTTTAATTTATTACCGTCGACGGAAGAGAATATTTTGTAAAATATATCATCTATTATCGTTAGATCTAAGATATATTTGACAACATTAAATTTTACAGATATATATATATATATATAACTCTTACGCTTTAACTCATGTTAAACACAGGAGTTACAGCGATGATATAATCGTGATATTTCTTATATTTTGAGAATATTCATAATAATATATTCCGTTGAAGAATATATTTGACAAAATCAAATTTTACAAGAATATATACGTAAAAATTCTTAAAAATAAATCTACCGTGGATACTGTAACGGAGACGCGGGTTAGGTGACGTATCTTGTTTCACCATAAGAAAGACAAGATATCTTCCGTTGGCGAACTCTCTAAAATGTGGTCACCATACGTAACGGAGACGCGGGTTAGAATAAACCTACAAAAAAGACAAGATATCACCATAAGAACGACAAGATATCACCATACGTAAAAATTCTTAAAAATAAATCTACTAGAAAGATAATAGCTTATTCTCTCTAAAATGTTGTTTGTTCACCATAAGATATTGTAAAATCTTGTTAAGCATTTTATTTTACAGTAGTTTTTGGTTACGCTCTCCCACTGAGTAGAAGCTTTGACTGGGCAACTCCACGACGACGACCGCCGGTGGCTGCAACATCTTGGTAGGTGACGTATGCCAACGATGTTGCTTCCATGCCGCCGCCTCCTTACCATCATGCCCAGCTTTGCCAGCTACTTCGTCTTCACCTGCGACCTTCGGTCGACGATCGTCGTGAAAGGCCATGGCCTTCTCTGGTGTCAGCTCTGCTACCGAAGCGCTCCCACTGACATGGTCTTCTTTCTCTGAAACCTCAACCAGGTGAAATAGGAGACCCTCCGGCCCCGGTCAACCATGTCTCCGGCATGGGAGTCGGCAATTCTCTAAAGCAGGATAGTGTGAGAGAGAGAAAGATCTGAGAGAGAGGGGGGGTGCAGCATCGGCACCCCCGCCTGTTGGGTGAGGGTTAAGTCAGATAGAGAGAGGGGGAGAGAGAAAGAGAGGAGGGGGGTTGCCGCAGTCCGAGAGGGTCAAGGTTGAAGGGAAGAATATCAAACCTCTTATGCGTACAAACAATACGTGGCAGACCGTATAACGCAGTGGAACAATTTAATCGGAACACATGCACATGAAACATCAAGATTTACGTGAAAAATCCCTTCAATGTAAAGGAAAAAAATCACGGACAAGTCAGAGGAGAAGATTCACTATGAATATAATGAATGTACAAATTACTCTGAGTCTCTTGTCAAGACTCAAGTTAGAATTACAAGAGAAAAACTGGGGTTCAATAACAGCCGAACTCTCGTACACGATCACAGCAAATCCTACTGCAAACCTGATCGTCCCTGTAATGAGAACCCTGTTCAGTTGATGAAGAACAATCCCTTCTCTTCTCCTTGATGGCAGCACTCTATTCTCGGAGTTACAGTAGCCCCTCTCTTCCTCTCTTGATGGCATCCTTGAAATCACCTTGTTCCTAAGTTTTAGACTCCAATAAGATGTTTTATACATCTAGGGTGGTCAAGAGACAACCCAGGAGCCAGATCCACCAATCCTGGCATATCTCATGGCTTTTGGATTAAACAAACAAAAGATAACATCTCTTCTCGCCCAAGGAATCAAAGGTCAAAGATGGCTGCCTCGGGGCGGTCGACCAAAAATTCTCAGGCAGAGAGTTTTTGCTCTCTGAAAATTCCGGTCGACCGGCCTAGGTCTGTCGGTCGACCGAAACAGTGAGAAACCTCCAAACCATGAAATTTCTTCCATGGGCTGAAAACAATGGGCCATGGGCTCAACAACCTCCCCCTTCAGCCCATAAGGGAGGCTGTCCCACATCTCCTCAGTGTGAAGTCATGCCGACCATTCGTCGGCAAAGTTCTTGCCTTTCTTTTGGCAAAATCTTTGTTAACATGTATGCCCCATTGTCATCTGTATGAATCTTCTAAAACTTCAGTTGCTTTTCTTCAAACATATTTTTAATCTAGTGGTATCTGACATCTATGTGCTTTGACTTGGAATGAAGAGTTGGGTTCTTGCATATATAAGTGGATGGCGCTTTGGCTGTCACAGTACACCACATACCTTTCTTGTTTCAGCCCCAATTCATGTAAGAATTCTTTCATCCACAACATCTCTTTGCAAACCTCTGTAGCAGCAATATATTCCGCCTCTGTGGTGGAGAGAGCAATACACATTTGCAACCTGAATTGCCATGACACAGCTCCCCCTGCAAAAGGAAGAACAAAACCTGATGTAGACTTCCTTGTATCAATATCCCTTGCCAAATCTGCATCTGTGTAACCTGTCAGAATAGGTGGTCCACCCTCAAAACTTAAGCAAATTTTGGAGCTACCACTGAGATATCTAAGGATCCACTTCACTGCTGCCCAATGCTATTTTCCTGGATTTGTAAGAAATCTACTAGCAACACCGACTGCATACGTTATGTCCGGCCTCGTACATACCATTGCATACATCAGACTTCCGACTACTGAAGCATAAGGAACTTTCTGCATTTTTTCCTTCTCCTCTTCATTTGTTAGACTCTGCTCTGAGCACAACTTAAAAGGACCTGCAAAAGGAGAACCAACTGACTTTGCATTGCTCATACTGAACCTGTCCAATACATTCTCAATGTATTTCGCCTGTAACAATCATATTTTCTTGGCTTTTCTGTCACGAGAAATCTGCATGCCCAGTATTTACTTTGCTGGCCCCATGTCCTTCATTGCAAAGGACTTGGTAAGTTCATTCTTCAGCCTGTCAATCATAGACATATCTTTCCCAAGGATAAGCATGTCATCAACATATAATAAGAGAATAATGAAATCCTCACCAAACCATTTGATGTATACACAATGATCTGAAACCGTTCTTTTGTATTCATTTTCAACCATAAATGAATCAAACTTCTTGTACCACTGCCTTGGAGTTTGCTTCAGCCCATACAAGCTCTTTCTCAATATGCAAGTAAAATTTTCTTTACCTATGACGTTGAATCCTTCTGGTTGCTCCATATACATTTCCTCTTCTAAATCACCATGGAGGAAAGCTGTCTTCACATCCAGCTGCTCAACCTCCAAGTCCAGTCTAGCAGCAAAACCTAGAGCAACACGAATAGAAGATATTTTTACAACATAAGAAAAAATTTCTTCAAAGTCAATACCTTACTTTTGACCAAAGCCTTTTACAACCAGATTCTTTTGACCAAAGCCTTTTACAACCAATCTGGCCTTGTATTTTGGTTGAGAACATTGCTTCTGAGTCTTCAATTTAAAAACCCATCCGTTCTTTAATGTCTTCCTTCCCTTTGGTAGCTGCACTAAATCATAAGTGTGGTTCTTCTGTAGAGCATCCAACTATTCCTGCATAGCTCCTAACCACTCATTCTTCTGCTCAATTTGCATTGCTTCTTGGTAACACTCTGGTTCACCTGCATCAGTAAACATTACATACTCATCTGTAGGATACCTTTTGGAAGGCTGATGTTCTCTGGAAGATCTTCTTACCTGAGGCTCTATAGGAGGTTGCTCCCCATCTACTTCCTGCTCAACATGTTCTGCAGGTAAGTCAGTATCTGCCTCTGCATCATCATCCTGCTGATCTCTCCCATCACCCTGACATACTGGATGAGAGACTGGATCACAATCTGCTAAGCCTTCTTCAGAAGGCTTGGCTGGTACCTTTTTCTTGAAGTCATCAAAGGTTTGATCTTCAAAGAAGATCACATCTCTGCTTCTGAATACTTTTTACTTTTCTGGATCCCAAAGCATGTAACCAAATTCATCACGTGAGTACCCAAGAAAAATACATTCTTTTATCTTACCGTCTAGTTTGGACCTCTCAATGTCTGGGACATGTGCAAATGCACGACAGCCAAACACTCTCAAATGCTTGTAGAAGACATCTTTTCCTGACCATACATGCTCAGCAACATCACCATCTAGAGCTGTACATGGTGACAAGTTGATCACATCAACTGTGGTCCTTAAAGCATCATCCCAAAATCTTTTGAGTAGCTTGACATGTGAAAGCATGCATCTGATCTTTTCCATGATGGTGCGGTTCATCCTCTCTGCAATTGCATTGTGCTGAGGTGTACCAGGAACTATCATCTCATGCTGAATACCCTGTGACCTGCAATAAGCATTAAATGACCATGTATACTCACCACCATTGTCTGACCTTATGCATTTCAGCTGTCTCTCTGTCTCCCTTTCAACCCTGGCATGAAACTCTTTGAAAACATCAATAACCTGATCTTTAGTCTTCAAAGCATAAGTCTAAACTTTTCTTGAAAAATCATCTATAAAGGTGACTAAGTAAAGTGCACCACTGATACCTGGAACATTAACTGATCCACCAGGAGTTTTTGTTCTTAAAGGTCCACATACATCTGTATAGACACGATCCAAGGCATGCATCTTTCTAGACAATGCAGGACTACTAAAGGAAACTCTATGTTATTTTCCAGCCAAACAATCAATACATGAGTTCAGATGTGTACCTCTGAAGTCTGGTAAGACTTCTTTCTTGGAAAGAACCTGCAATCCCTTCTCGCTCATGTGTCCCAGTCTCCTATGCCATAACTCCATGCTTGAATCTTTCTTAGTAGCATTCAACCGATCACCACAAGCTTGAACATGCAACCTGTATAAGGTATGTCATTTCTTCCCAGTAGCAACAACAAGATAACCCTTACTAAGCTTCCATTTTCCCTTGTAAAATCTGCTATCATAGTCTTCATCATCTAGCTTTCCAACTGAAATTAAATTCAGCCTTAAATCCACCACATGCCTCACATCCCTAAGCACTAACTTACAACCAAGATTGATCTTTATATGGATGTCACCCATGCCAATGATGTCTGTTGTCCCATGGTTGCCCATCTTGACAACACCAAATTTTCCATGTTTGTAGGTAGCAAATAACTATTTTCTTGGTGTAGCATGGTAAGAAGCACCTGTATCAATCACCCACTCGAGATCCTGGCTCACGCAAGAAAAAATATCATCAGAAGTAGACAAAATCAGATAATCATCACCTTGCGCTGTAGCTGTGACATTGTCTTTTGACTTTACATTCTCTACTTCTTTTCCTTTTTTCTTGTTCTTCTTCGGTTGCTTGCACTGATTCTTGAAATGCCCTTTTTCTCCACAGTTGTAGCAAGTAATGTCCTTCCTCGGCCTTGACTTACTTCTGCTCTTCTGTGAATTTCCTCTCCCTCTGGACTTTGACCTTCCCCTATTTTCTAAGACAAGTGCCTGTGAATCACTGTGAGAAATTTCTGAATTCTTTCTTCTCAACTCTTCATTCAACAGACTGCTTGTTACTTGACTCATGGAGACAACTCCATCTGGTGTAGAATTACTAAGAGAAACCACCAGTGTCTCTCAGCTTTCTAACAACGAACTGAGAAGTAACAATGCATGCAACTCATCATCAAGAGACATCTTCATAGAGGATAACTGGTTAGTGATACTCTCCATTTCATTCAAGTGTTCAACAATAGAAGTGCCCTCCTTAAACTTCAGATTGACAAGTTTTCTAATCAAGAAGGCCTTATTACCAGTTATTTTTCTTTCATAAAGACTCTCCAACTTTTTCCATAGAGAGTGTGCATAACTCTCCGTGGAGATATGATGAAAAACACTATCATCAAGCCACTGTCAAATAAACCCGACAATTTTCAATCTAACACTTTCCAGTCATCGACTGACGTTGTTGCGGGCTTTCCACTATCTCCTTTCAACGGACCATACAGGTCCTTGTAATACAAGAGATCCTCCATTCTTGGTTTCCAAATCATCAAGTTATTTCCGTTTAAACTAATCATGCGGGAAGAGTTACCGGCCTCCATGTTTGCACGCAAATAATAAAACTGATCTATACAGGCTCTGATACTAGTTGAAGGGAAGAATACCAAACCTCTTATGCGTACAAACAATACGTGGCAGACCGTATAATGCAGCGGAACAATTTAATCGGAACACATGCATATGAAACACCAAGATTTACGTGAAAAACCCCTTCAATGCAAAGGGGAAAAGTCACGGGCAAACCAGAGGAGAAGATTCACTATGAATATAATGAATGTGCAAATTACTCTGAGTCTCTTGCCAAGACTCGAGTTAGAATTACAAGAGAAAAACTGGGATTCAATAACAACTGAACTCTCCTACACGATCACAGTAAATCCTACTGTAAACCTGATCGTCCCTATAGTGAGAACCATGTTCAGCTGATGAAGAACAATCCCTTCTCTTCTCCTTGATGGCAGCACTCTATTCCCTGAGCTACAGTAGCCCCTCTCTTCCTCTCTTGATGGCCTCTTTGAAATCACATTGTTCCTAGGTTTTAGACCCCAATAAGATGTTTTATACATCTAGGGTGGTCAAGAGACAACCCAGGAGCCAGATCCACCAATCCTGACATATCCCATGACTTTTGGATTAAACAAACAAAAAATAACATCTCTTCTCGCCCAAGGAATCAAAGGTCAAAGATGGCTGCCTCGGCTCAGGCAGAGAGTTTTTACTCTTTGAAAATTCTGGTCGACCGGCTGTGGGGACGGATTTTTATTATTTTCATAATATTATGATATTATTATTTATTTAAATTTATCTATTTGATTTGTTGGAATATTAGGCGTGCCAGTCACCGGAGTGACAGTTTCATTATGCGCTCGACCTGACTTGGTCAGTCGATTGTGAAGTCCGAGTCGGGACCGGAAGTCCGTCATGCCGTAAAGGCCATGACGTTAATTACGCCCTCCCTAAGGAAGACAACCATTGATTAAATGCCAAAGACAGGAGGCCTCGGAAGGCGATCAAAACTACTAATGCGCGAAATAAAGATTTCATGCTATGGGAGAAATGAATGAGTAAGGGGGCAGACTTGTTGAGTTTAACGGATTAAATCGGGCAGCATATCCCCATTATCCTGGACTATGCCAGATGGGAATAGGAAACCATCCATACAGCGGCAGGATGGAGTCCGTGCAAGATCGGGTATATTTGACCCGGGGTCCGAAGAGGGACCAATGTACCGTGATATACCATGTGTCGGTGTGATGTTTCATTGATATCCCCCCCTTCGAGGGACCATCGGAGGACACGCAGTGGCGGAACTCCGTGGGCCAGCAGGGTTAGGAGAGAATACCGTGATCACCCAGCATGACGTGGGTGAATTTCGACAGCATATCCCCTTTATCTTGGGCTATGCCAAGGAGAGATAGATCATCATCCACGGGATGCCGAGATGTAGGCCAAAAGGCAGGGCACTGTGCCCTGGAACACTGTTCGCATTCGTAACACCGACTGATATTCCCCTGGAAACCATCGAAGCACATGCAGTGGCAGAGCTCCTTAGGTTCATGGGGTTGCAGGTGGATCTGATTCGAGACTATGTCATATAGTGGTAGTCCCCGTTAATTTATATCCCAGGGTTTGCATGAAGATCCCTGAGTACTCCCCTCTTCTGGAATGGATCGAGGGAGGCAGGAATATAGAAAGGGGAATTCTCGACGCGTAGCTTCTCATATGGATAAGGGTTCTCGGCGCAAAAGGGGTTCTCGGCACGGTATACGGGCGGGAAGAAGATCACGGCGCGGCCCCCTTCTCGGCGCGGCAACCCCCGCGCCGAGGGCTGAAGGGTGCGCCGAGAGCATTTGGCGCCGGGAAGGTCCTGCGAGGTAGGGTTTCTTCTACGGTACTCTGCTCTAGGATGTGTGATGATTTGGTTTGAATCAAGAGAAGAAAAAAGGTAATAAATGAATTATTTCATGGGGTTTTCGATAGGTTGATCTCAGGAGGATGCTGATTTACAGAAATAGCGGAGAATATTGGGATTCTCATGCATTCGAAGCCCCTGAAGACTGCAGTCTTAACACAAGAACTGACTGATTCATTTGAGGCCGATTGCAGTGAGGTATCACGAGATAAGCTGTCTCGGATCCTCAGGGCAAATTCAGAGGCCTGGGAAAGAGGGCCGAAGACCATACAAAACCTTATACGAACACATCCGAGGAATATTATAGCCCAACGACCCATTGACCAAGATCGGGGCTCTGCGATAGCTTCATCAAGACTATAAGAGAAGAGAGAAGCAGAGAGTGTTCGATAACCATTCGAGCAAATGACAGACACTCAAAATCACGTGTTCATTGATCAAACGATGCGATAGAAGGGTTAATGACAACAATCACCAGAGAGAGATGTGGGGGAAGAATCCCAAGCTTCCATTCATTCAATCAGTCTCATCGTTTACACCTCATCATTTACAGAAATATAATTTGAACGACAGCAGGGAAGAACTATAGGCATTATTCAAATTGGAGAAAAAGCCCACGAAAAGGGGAGAAAAAAAGTACATCAGATGAGGAAACAAAGCAAATTCGGATAACAAGAAGATGGGGAGGGCGGAGCATTGACTCCTCTCCCTCCCCAAGCACCCACCTTCGCTCTCTTCTTCTTCCCCTCTCAGCACACGGGCTCTCCGGGTACAGGCTGTAGCTATCCTCTCTGCTCTCTTGTTCTACTGCCGCTTCTCTTCTGATGTCTCTCTCTATCTTATCTTCTTCTATCTGATCTCTTTCTATCTGATCTCCTTCTCTTAAGTGGACGAAATGGGGGGTTTTATAGGCACAGCACCCCCCCTCTCGACCTGCTCCACCTCGACGCGTCTTTCGCACCCTCCCGGCGCGCCTTAATTCGGATGGGAAGCTTCCCGGCGCCACCCTGATGGGCTTTGGTGAGGAGCTCCCGGCGCCACACTTATGGGCCCATCTAGGGCTTTTAATGTTTTGATTCCTCTCATCATCGGGCTTGAGCTGTCCAAGATGCCCAACCTACCCTTTCATTTGCCAACCTCTCGAATCTGTCAGAATAGGAGAAGGCCTCTTGGTGAGTTGACATAGTCTTATCAGAACATTTCTGGATATTTTCATCAGTCAATAGACCGTAATTCTTTATCAGCACTGCCATCTGGGCGGTGACAACACCGGACATCAGCTTGGCCGGGGAGGGCTTCAGCCGAGTGATAGCTTTAGTGGCGACTCTTCTGTAGTTCTGGCTTTACAGGAATCCCTGAGATCTTCATTTCTGATTCAATCTTCTCTTCGGTCTCATCTTTATTCTTGATTATATTTCAGGTGTCAACACCGGCCCAGGTCCGGTGGTCGACCGAAACAGTGAGAAACCTCCAAACCATGAAATTTCTTCCATGGGCTGAAAATAATGGGCCATGGGCCCAACAAAGGTCACCGATTGGGTTGGAAGGGGGAGCACCGGGAGGGAGGGGGTCATCGATCAGTAGGTGGGGTGGGAGTGCAGGGTCTTTGAGAGAGAGAGAGAGATCTAGAGAGAGAGAGAGAGAGAGAGAGAGAGAGGTGTTGAGGTGGCATGCCACCTAAGTACAGATGCCCAGGTGACAAGAATGAGACATTTTTAGAAATAAATTGGCAGTGAACATATATGAGTAAATTTTTATTTAAATAATATTAATTTTGAAAATTTCCCTAGAAAATATTAAGGTTTCCCGATTTCTCTAAATGAACAGGTTTTAAATTCTTGTGAGCTTTTATTTGAACTTCAAATACCTTGCATGATTTACAATTCTACATATGATTTGTCAGATTGCATTGTATCGGTGCATAGACATGTCAAATCATGTAGCGGAAAATTGACACGTCGACATGGACCAACACGGTCTGATCCAATATCTTTTTGATTTCAATTTAAAATTTTATTTTTTATTTAAAAACAATTTTAACTTAAATTTTTTTATTTTTGACACGTTATCGACATATTATCATACCAAATCGGATTGTACGATTGAAAAATTAACACGTTCAATCCAACGGCACAACAAACCTTGATAATTCTATGTTTGCATGTAAGTAATATTAGAAAACCTAATGCTATTGGATGGATGAAATACTGAATAGGTTCGTAGGTGTCATTTTCTAGCCATGGGATCAAAACTACATGTCGCCATGGTGCCCATGAACTATGATATCTTATTGCACTATCTCTTTCTATACGTGGCTCTCAAGTTTAGAGTCTTCTTGTGTACAATGTAGTTTTTGTAAGAAAAAAATGAATGTTTTGCGTAGTTGGAACTGATGAATGTTAGTCAAATAATGGCAAAATTTTCTCCGATTCTTATTTCACATTTCAAAAACTGTAGGTAAAAAGACTTAAAATTATAATAAATTATGTAAAACATTTTATTTTATTTATATATAATTTACTATCATCAAAACAAAACACTCTACTATTAAAATGAGAAATAATATATTATACACTAACTTTAAAATCAAGAGTAATGCTTTGTGTAATGTCACCGTTGTAACTAGGCCACCACATCTTGCAACACTGTACGAGATTGGTCCATGTAGCCATGACGGGACGTCCTTGCATTGAGAACACGAGGCCATGATGACCTTGCAATACTCGCATTAAATGGGATGAATTCCCACGCATGCCTTCACTTGTCTCCTACCTAAAATACCCTTCCACTTACCTAAATGAAGGCAACTTTTTCGTGTACCATGATGCTTCATTCCTCTTCATTTTCGGTGGCTAGAAAGATCGAACCACAGATATTGTTTGAGGACAGATAGAATGGAGCAGATTGCCTGAGCCAAAAGAAGAAGAAATGATACATTGTGCAGCATTTCCTCATCCCATTCAGTAAATGTCTGCTAAAATATTCATTTTCTTGTTGTTTCAAAGGTGTAACTTAAAATGGAGGAAACACGTTCACTGTAATACCTACAAGAGGTTCATTGATGGAAGATGATAGACTCACATTATTTTTGTTATTTTAAAGAATAAATAGATAGAGAGTATTCATTACCGCACATTAACTATGTATAGTTTGATAGCTAATCTCTTGGGTCACATATATAGTTTTCTTTCCCCTATAATGTCTCAGTCCTCGGAAACATCTTTCATATGTATACATAATGTTTCATTCCTACACACTGTATTTCGTGACTACATAGTTATGGACTTATATTTCATTGTTATACTTTATATTTTTGAATGGACATTTTAGTAGGTATATTTAGCAAGCATTTATTAAACGTATACAAAATATTTCATTCGTACACACTATATATCATGACTACATCGTTGTGGACTTTTGTACATTATATTTGATTATTATACTTCATATTTCACAACTATACAAAACATTTCATTGATATCTTGTACATTTTATTTCACTATTGTACAATATATTTTATTCTTGTACATTATATTTCACAACTGTGCAAACGATTTCATTGATACATGATATCATTTATTTCTAAATAATATATTTTATTCTTCTACATTAAATTTCATTGTTATCCATTATATTTCATAAATGTGTAAAATATTTTATTGATACACTGCATCGACAATTCCTGAATAATATATTTAATTGTTATACATTATATTTTCAAGATGTATAAAATATTTTATTATTGCAGATGTGATGGAGATTACTGTAAGCAATGAACACGAAGTTTTAAGTACACCTATGAAAAATTTTGAGAAGGTTACAACTTTTGTGCCACCACTAGAGGTAAGAATGGAATTTAATACAGGAAAAGATATCCATAATTTTTATAATGCATATGCAAAATCAGTTGGATTTGACATCACAACATTATGCGATCGGAACAAGAATGAATTATGTAATTTCAAGTATTTAGATCGTTGAAAGTCTGGATTGTCAAAGGAGAAATCCTACAACTCAGTGTTATAAAGACTCTCCAAAAGTGGGTTGCACTGTATCAATAAAAGAAAATTTCTCACAAATAAAGGGAAATAGACCATGCATGATATGGTCATTGAGCATAACCATAATCTAAACCCACTGGTTATGACATCCATGAGGTCACATAAAAAGATATGTACGCCTTAAATGGCATAACTTAAGAGCATGGATGCCGTAAGAATCCCAACATCTAAGATAGTGTATGTAATTGTTAGAAGAAAATGTGGAATTTAATAGCTTGACTTTACGTAGAAGGATGGCATAATTTACCCTTTCTTTGATATTATCTTCCCTTGTTGTTATCTTGGTTGGGACCACCCCTTTTATCTCATTATTGTTATTACTATTCATCGTTCCTTTTATCATATAGCCCCCCTCCCTTTTTATTGTATGCATGTGTGTATTTGTTGGGGAGATGATGGAGACTAGGGTGTACCGCTGAGAGATGAATGGTGTGTGCGGTTCAAAGTGTAAAGGAGGGTGTATCGCTGGGGAGCGTACCGCTGGAAGAATGTGGAGCGTACCGCTGGGGGACTGGAAGCGTACCGTTGGAAGGGCTGGAGGAGCTGATGCGTGAACGAGCCACGAGGACTGTACAGACTTGCTGTATGCAACAGACAATGTATAGACTTGCCCAGCGATGCAATGTATAGACTTGGCAACGGGATGCTCACGATGTGTAGACTTGCGTGTTATGCAACGGACAATGTATAGACTTGGCCAGCGGTACAATGAATGTATGGACTTATTCAAAGATGCACACACATAGCGGCGATGTATGGACTTTGCAAGACGATGAATGAGGCGGTGTAGTGTATAGACTTGGACAGACTTCACTAGCGTGGAATGTGCAGACTTCATGTAATGCAACGTACAGACTTTAGAAAGGAACGTGCAGACTTCATGCAATGCAACGTACAGACTTTAGAAAGGAATGTGCAGACTTCATGCAATGCAACGTACAGACTTTAAAAAGGAATGTGCAGACTTGGTGCATGTAGCAAGCCAATGAGGAGTGTATAGACTTTCACAATGTATGGACTTGCCAAAGGAGTGATGCGTGAGCAGATAATCAACGTACAGACTTAGCCAAGACAACTAGATGATGTACAGACTTGAGCAAAGCGAGGTCTGTATAGACTTGAGAGTTCATAACGTATAGACTTATGAGTGCAACGTAGGTAGAACTGCCAATGTATAGACTTATAAGTGTATGCGACCAGACAGTGTGCAGACTTCATGCACAGGCTGTACAGACTTCAACTCAAATAATGCAATGCATGAACAAGAAGACGATGTACAGACTTCGAACGTGAATGATGCAGCGATGTATAGACTTGATAGAACGCTGGGAGGATGCGTACCGCTCAGACGGCGAGGGGGGCGTACCGCTGGGAAAGGAACTGGGGGAGTGCGCCGCTAGAGGGCCAAAGAGGAGCGTACCGCTGGAGGATAGAAGATGTGCTGCTGAAGGTAAAGGGGAGTGTACCGCTGGGAAAAGTGGCAGACGAAACCAGGCAGAGTGTGCCGCTAAAGGGGTGGCCAGGACTCAAGAGAGGGTTTCTTGTTCAGCTCAGGGCGAAGCATCTTAGATTGTTAAGCTTTCATTCTCCTGTCATGAGGTTGAGTCCCAAGTCATGTTCAGCAATGCAGTGCTTAAAGTCTTGTTCAGTTCAGCTCCTTGAATCTTGCATAGTTCTTTTAGTTGATTAGAATGTTTTCACTGTTGCTCAGTCCATATGTTTGCTGCTTCTTTTCATCTTTTTAGATTGATTGTTATTCCTGGCAAAAATTCGGCAGCACCTCCCCCTGACCCGGGAGGTAAAGGAATAACAAGGAACATGTCCACGGGGGTGGCATGAACCAACATCTGAGGAGGGTGCCTGAGCAGCCGCCTTTAGGGAAACCTCGGAAAACTCGGAGAAAACATCGAACGAGGAACCAGTAGACTGATGCAAGCTATGAGTACACCGGGGAGGTGGTGGCCAAGGAGTACCGGGCTGACAGTCCAAGGGCGTGCCGCTGGGCGGCCAAGGAAAGGGGGGTGTACCGCTGACAAGCAAAGAGAGGGTGCACCGCTGAATGGCCCTGAGGAGAGTGTGCCGCCAAGCAGACTCGAGGAAGGCTGTACCGCCAAACGGCCGCGTGGGAGAGGCGTACCGCTGGGGGCCTTGAGTGGTAGAAAGGCTGGGAGCTTGAGGGTGTGTGGGCATGCCACTGGTCCCGAAGGAGGGCATAGGAGAATGCTCTGGGCATCGAGTGACTCCAATGTGTCAAAGAGAATGGGCTCCCACAGACCCGAGATAGAAGGGGATATCAAGGGTTGTTGTGCAACGGAGAGCCATTGAAGAGGGACGAAGCTGGCCATACCCTATCAAGCCAGGAGCAAACCCTATTGACTGCATAAACCAGCGCTACGGGAAATCAAGTAGAACAGGGAGTTGAGAGGTTGAGGGAAGAGAAAGCAAAACCACAAGAGACCGGTGAGAAGAAGATGACAAATGTAGTAAGAAGCAGAACCAAACACTATTTCATTCATGGAAGATTCAGGATGATAAAAAAAAAGGGAATCATGGCCCGAAGACCACACATCATACAATAAATCCCTGAACAAACGGAGGGAAGAAAACAAAGAATAGAAAAAAAAAAGAAAGTTGGAGAGAGGGCTGGAACGAGGAAGGGTAACCATTCCATGTCCTCCATTCCTCCCCCTCTGCTACATGCAACACTCCTCTCTTCTTTCTACATTTCCTCTACCTTCTTCTTCTCTTCTTCCTTGCCTCGAACGGGCCTCTTCGCACGAAGATGCTCTCTTCTTTCTCTGTGTTTCTTTCCTCTCTCTAGCAGAAATCCCCCTCTTCTTTTCTCTTTCTGTCTGTGGGGGGCCTTTTATATGCGGACGGTTGACGAGGTCGCCTCATGATGGCACTGCCATCCGAGGTTGACTTCGGTATCTTCCTCGTCAGGCGAAGATCTCCCCTCCTCCAGCCAGAAGATGACACGGAGACAGGCGCTAGCTGGCTTTGAAGTGGCTGGACTGCGCACCAATGGGTCTGCCTATTGACCGCTGTGTCTTCTGCCGGTGCATGCCGTCGGGAGGCTTTCAGCGCTGTGCCGCTGGGGAAAGGGCACATGGCGTTGAGGGCAGAAAGGTTGTGCCGCTAAAGGGCCAAAGGCCTTGCCGCTGAAGGGGCCAAGAAGCCCTGTGCCACTGGAAGGGCCAGGACTTGGTGAAGGAGTGTATAGATTTCGTGGGCAAGGCAACCGGACGATGTACAGACTTGAGAGTTCATAATGTCCATACTTTGGCAGAGCAAAGGTTGTACAGACTTCAGCTCAGCTGCAATGTATAGACTTGGAGGGGCTTGCGTCAAAAGCGGTGTACAGACTTCATCAATGTATAGACTTTGACAAAGTAAAGGCTGTACAGACTTCAATTATGCTGCAATGTATAGACTTGCAGGGGCCGGTGTATAGACTTGGAAGCTCAACCGACGAATGTACAGACTTCGCCAACGTGCAGACTTTGGCGGTTGAACTGGTGGATGTACATACTTCACCAGTGTATAGACTTTGGCTGATGGCTGTACAGACTTCGTTTGAAGCAGCGAGCCAGTGTACAGACTTGGAGCTCGGATGTATAGACTTCGCGTTTGCCAGAACTCTGTATAGACTTCGCACTGTGAGCATACATGAGACTGTACAGACTTCAGGCATGAATGTATAGACTTGGTGAAACCCTGCATGAAGCGTGCCGCTGAAGGGCCAGACGGCCGTGCCGCTAGAGGGCCACATGGCCGTGCCGCTGAAAGGCTGAAGGGTCGTGCCGCTGGGGGCTCATGGCAGTGCCGCTGAGGGGCCTCAGGCCCGTGCCGCTGGAGGGCCTCAGGCCCGTGCCGCTGGAGGCTGAAGGGCCGTGCCGCTGGGGGCTCATGGCCGTGCCGCTGAAGGGCCTCAGGCCCTTGCTTAAGTAGCTTGAAGCCGTGCATTCTTTGGGATATTTCTTCGCCGTTAGGGACCCGAGGGAGGGTCCCTAGCAGTGTGTTAATTCAGGAGGACATCCTGTGACTCCTCAGTCTTTTAATGCGCCCATGTAAATGCGGGGATTTGTCGGGCGGTAGTATCTTCCCGGAGCCCTGGGTGGCCAATCTCTCCGGGTCTTCTTCCTTTGACTTTGACATTTAATGCGGGGCTCGGCGGGACGTATGGACGTGCAATTTTATGCGTCCACATGTTCAGGTTCATAATGCTCTAAAGGTGCTTCTCCGAGAGACAAAATCTTGCAGTTTGGGTACTTGGAGGCAATGTGGTCAATTTTTGAACACTTGTAGCAAGTAACCCCTGAAGAGCCAGGGTGGTTGGAAGATTGAGGAGTTGGCCTTCTTGCAATTGGAGGATCCTTCGAGAGAGAAAAAGAAGGTTTACCTTGGGCTCCACTCCTCCGATTAGAAGATTGCCCATATTTGGAAGCCCAGTTTATTGTGTTCAACTCCTTTCGTTGTTGAAGTTGGCACTCCACACTGACAGCTAGTTTAAAGACATCGTGATAAGCCCAATATGGTTGGAGTTGGACAATCTTACTAATCTCTTTATGAAGGCCACCAATGAATCGAGCAATAGTTTTTTCCTCAAATTCTTCCACTCCGTAACGAACCATTAGTTGATCAAACTCTTCTGTCCTCCACAGAGCGAGCACACATTGCGTGTGATAATATAACTTTAGAAAATAATCTTGGATGTAATTTTCAAGAAAAAACTTATATTTCATCTCCTTTTTCATCTTTTCCTGAGATTCAATTTTTGGCTTGTCTTATCGTGCTCATCCAGCCTTGAGTTGTTCCCACTAGATTGAAGCATGTTTCTTCAACTTGATAGTTGTAATCTTCACCTTTCAATGTTCAAGGACCTTGTATTCAAAGACTTGCTCAACGGTGTCGAGCCAATCAATGAATTCATGTGGTCGCATTCGGCCTTCAAAGTTGGGGGTGCCTATTTTAAGATCAAAATTCCAGTTGGGGCGAGGAAAGTTTCTTTTATGCTCTCGCCTTGATGACACATCCTCACTTGACTCCCTATGAGGAGCAGAGTGGAAAGAATTAATGTCATCCTCGTGCTCCTCCGATTTTTGAGATGAACTCTCATGGAACGAAGATTCGTAGTGAACAAGATGTTTTTGGAGTTGTTGGACTTAGACTCCTCAAATCGTCAAGCTTTATGTCAAAGATGTCGTGCTCATGCACCGGTGATGTCCTTTCTCCGTTGTTGGTCAGCCATGAAGTCAGCGAGAACGTCAAATTACATATCAGCCTAGTCTCTAATACCAACTGATAATGGGACTATCGAGAATCGGCTTAACTGGAGTTGGAAAAGTGACAAGAGTATAGCACTCTCTCACACCAAATAGAACAATTGGTAACATGGGAATAAACTCAAATTCTCATTGCTAAATTCGTAATCCACAAAGGGGGTTTATATTGGAGTACAAAAAACTTCCTAATGACCACACATCATCCCGAAGGTCACCCCATTATCATACTATTAACTAAGCACCCCTTGGAAAAGGAAAAGACTCTTAGATTACAGTTATGTGACCCCCCCAACTCCTCTCTCATAATTATGCATAGTGAATAGAAAAAGACACTTCTAGAAGAAGAGGATTAAGTGTGCCACTTAATTATCTTATTGGAGATAGCCGTCGTCATCAGCATGCGTTACCATCGTCCATATGGTGCTTTGCAAATTATAAGCCAAAAATTATGGTATTAGTCTTAATTTCTCATTTGGGTCATAAAGCTAGCATTTTAATTTTAGGACCTCTATCCATGTTTTAGCTAGAAATCATAAGAAAATAAGAAGATAGTCAAGGGATGTATGGAATGATACATAAGCTAAATCTATATCTGGTGCTTGCAATTCTACAATTATACCTTCCAAACGCGTTGTTTGAGATGTAAGGGTCAATTGGTATGACTTAAAATATCACAAAATACTATGAAATACATTAGTCTATGTGTCACATAAATTCAACATTTTTACAATATTTTACAATGTTTTAAACAAACACTCGCGTGGTTAAAAAATAAAGGGATTTTTGCATATATATGCTTAGAAAGTTCGGTTTGTCAAATATACCATTCATCGGGACATATTATCATGAATATCCTCAAAAGATAGGTAATGTCACGTTTATGCCCTTGCTGTAACTCCAGTGTATTTAACTCGAGTTAAGTGTGAGTGTTGACACCGGATTATTTTCTTGAATTAATCAAGGATTAAGCATAAGGAAATACTCCCTAAATAGAGTAAAACGGCACATTGCCAGAGATGCTCTACCAGTCGAGTTGAGCTCGAAAATCGAGATACTTCGTCGGGTCAAGCGGCGCAACATAATAACCGGGGATCGGCCCCGAGCAAATGGCACTATGCTAGCCCGTTTCTCGACAACCGGGTCAGTTTAGGGATTCGGGACAACCTGCCGTACCTTACGGCACTCTGAAAAGATTCGGGGATCACCCCCGGACACTCTGCATACGGTGTCACACCGCTGACGCTTCAACAACCGGGTTAACTCGGGACTCAGAATGGCATGCCGCTTCATACGACTCTTCGCCAAGGAGCGAGGGTCACCCCGATCACCAGACCAACTGCATCGTCATGGCGACGCCCCAGTCACCGGGCCCAACCGAGGGTCCTAACCAGCTAGCTGTGACCAACGGCAACATCAACGATCGATCGGGTCCACCCCCGATCACTCAGTTTGCGGGTTTGCTAGCATTCAACATAGCTACCCGAGCCGACCCGGGGGCACCCTGACTACAAGTCACGCCACGTGGCGCCCAGTAATGAGGCCGGGGTCTACCTTCGAGTCACCTCCCTCCAACCCTCTGAAGTCAAAGGAAGACCCGTCAAGGCCAACCGCAAGCTTCAGGAGCTCACATCACCCTTACACAGCCCGCACACGCGTGTCAAAAACTTCCCCGAGCACCTGGTGGGCGCGTATGATCCAGCCACTCTACAGCAAGTCGGAGCTCAACTCGGGACTCCCAGTAACCCATCGCGTCATGCACCACCATCGTGCGCCCTCGCACGCGGATCGACCTGCGCGGTCAGGTCGCAGGGGAAGAAAAATTCATGTTTATAAACCTAATCAAATCCCAGTCTAACCCTCAGTCAAACCCGCGGTCAAACCCGTGGTAAACCCCTGGTCAAACCCGCCTAAACCCCCCCTGGGGTGGGGTTTAGGCGGACCAGCCTAGACCCCCAGGCTGGTCCGCCTAAACCCCCTGGGGGGGTTTACGCTAACCAGCTCACCCCCCTTAGCTGGTCCGCGTAAACCCCCCCATTCAATTAAAAAAAATTAATTTCTCAAAAAAGAAAAACAAGAACCGGCCCGCCTAAACCCCCCCGGTGGGGTTTAGGCGGACCAGCCTGGGGGCCCAGGCCCCTGGGCTGGTCCGCGTAAACCCCCTCCAAGGGGGGTTTACGCGGACCAACTCAGCCCCCTGAGTTGGTCCGCGTAAACCCCTTCCCCCTCTCTCTCTCAGTCCGTAACCCAAGCACTATTCACTTGAGTTTATGCAGACCAGCTCACCCCCCTTAGCTGGTCCACGTAAACCCCCTGTGACCCTTCATCTTCCCCTATAAAATCCCCCTAGGGGCTCAATGGAAAAAGAGAGGAGACATGCATCAAGGCTTCCGGTGATCTCCAAACTTCAAGCAGCTCCAGGCAACGAGCAAGGAGAATTGTGTGTGGGTGACTTGGTCGTCGACTAAGGACGCCGAGGGTATGTCGCTTGTACTTCCCTCACACGGTGTTCCGCCATGACACACAAGTCTACCCCTGCCACGTGTGTGACGTTATGACAAGGGTGAACGCCCCCTCATGCCGGGACTTCCCCTCGCGTGCCCGCCGACCGCAACTACGCACGCATTATGACGTCACGCTTCCCCGCAGTCACGAGGCCACGTCCGACTGCTCGACTCGAGTCGTGATCGACCCTCGCCCAGACACCAGCCCGATGCTTTCTCCAGCTATCCAGTCATAGCCCCTCGTTTGGCGAAGCAAATATGGCCCGTGCCACGAGAGGGACTCTCTGTAAAACACGCGGATATCCGCCTTATCCAGCATTGACCCGGGGACCGACCCACGTGTAGGAATTGTCCCGCGGCTTGCGCCCATTGTACTTCGGTCTCCTCGACCCATTTGTAAAGCCCACGTGGCTCTCATACAGCATGAAACCAGTTAAATACACGTACCTATACTCGGGCCTCAGCCTCTTCACGGCGCCCACCTCCTTCAGTCACAACGGTGCCTCTGGCACCCGACTGCCAGTCACACCGGGCCCCGAGCATGACCATCGAGGTCTCCTGACGCTCGCCTCCTCCAGTCACAATGGTGCCTCCGGCACCCGACTATTAACAACTCCAGTCACAACGGTGCCCCTGGCACCCGACTGCCAGCTACTCCAGTCACATCGGGGCCCGCAGCGCCCGCCTCCTTAGTCACAACGGTGCCTCCGGCACCTGACTGTCAACAACTCCAGTCACAACGGTGTCCCCGGCATCCGACTGCCAGCTACCCCAGTCACAATAGTTCCCCCGGCACCCGACTGCCAGCTATCCAAGTCACAACGGTGCCGCCGGCACCCGACTGCCCAGCTACTTCAGTCACAACGGTGCCCCTGGCACCTGACTGCCAACAACTCCAGTCACAACAGTGCCCCAGCACCCGACTGTCAACAACTCCAGTCACAACAGTGCCCCCGGCACCTGACTGCTAGCTACTCCAGTCACATCGGGGCCCGCGGCACCCGACCACTCAACTTCCCCCGCATAATGGTGCCTATGGCACCCCCACTGCCCAGACCTCGACACTCTCTCATGTCGGGAATACATTGTGACGCCCCCCGGGCGCCATCCTACTGAGTCACAGGTCCTCTGACGGACACTATGTACACATACGGAACTATCCACACAATAATACAATGACCCGGGGACCGTCATGAATGTCGGAATTGTCCCGTGGCTTGCAAGCAATTGTAATCGGGCTCTCATGCCCCCATATAAATGCCTTTCATGGCATATAAGTCATGTAATCCAGTCAGGGAGCGGATTCCCCTCCTCGCTGGAACCAGTCTCTCTGCCCCCAGTTATCCCTGTTGTGTTGTTGTTGCCCTGTTGCTGTTGCACGGACTAAGCCCTCCCAACGTCCCGGCTCCCAGGGTCCCTGACTCTTTCTTCGGCAGTAGAAACAAAGGTGTTCGGATTCAATCCGATATAAAATAAACATCGGTTGCTTGCGACCGGTGGGAAAAGACGTCCAGTACACGAATCCCCATAATCGCCTGCGCACTCGCACCCGTGGAACCCCTTCTATCCACGTTTCGCCCGATCCCTCGAGCCACGTGCCGCGTCCTGACGACGCTTCCCCGGTCAATCCTCGGTTCCATAGGTGATTGTCGAGAAATCGACTGACACGCCCGCATTCCACCCAGCCATCCCTGTCCCAGTCTCTCAGAATGATGAACCATACGCCATCCCTTCCAGTGCGTTCCTATCGTTCTCTCTGCCTTCTTCTCAATACCCCCGGAATCCCCGTGTGCCCAGTTAACCTATCTCAACCTTCCGTAAAAGGCGAGTGTACACCCCCACCGCGGGGATAAAATGACAAGTGACTTCCCCGCGGTCGCAAACAGTGAGTTAAAGAGTAAGATTTTTGTATATATATCTATGTAAAGTTCAATTTTATCAAATATACCCTAGATCTAACGATCGTAGATGATATATTTCACGAAATATTTTCCTCCATCGACGACGACAGTAAATTGAAAGGGTATAATCGAAATATTTCTGTCTAAATAAAGAATATTCATGATAATATGTTCAGATGAGAGATATATTTGACAAAACTAAAGTTTATGGGGGTATATATATATATAAATTCCAAAAATAAAATATGTGATATCTCAAGCCATACTCGTGATGAGTACTTAATTTCTTTAAATGTAATAATTTCTCATGGCATATATATGTTAGAATTAATGGGCTGGTGAAGGCAACTTCCATAAAGCCTTCAAAAAGGACCTTGACGAGGACAAGACAAATTGTAACTTTGAATGTATGGGCAAAGACAGGGACTGCATTGATTACTATATGTATATAAAGCCAGTCAAGCTATCCTCATGCATGAAGAGAAAAGTTGGCTTATTGAAGCAAAGGCATTTCACCACCCTTTATAGTAATACACATCCCCCTTGGTCTCAATCTCATGGCATGTCAAGAGCAAATATACATGTTCCCCATCAATGGTTCATCGGATCGGGATCGTCTTGATCTATTAAGATACGTCTGTGTCGCATGTGACTCGGGTCGACTCGATCTGACTCACCCCACCCCGATAGCCCTTTCTTCCCCCACCCCGATGCCCCCCCACCCAGGCAGCTCTTTCCTCACCTCGGCGCCCCCTGCCCACCCCCGGCACCCCACCACTGCGGCTGGCAATTCCCCACCCGGCCGGATCCGCACCTCCAGATCTCATTTGCCACCGTCAGATCCTCGCAACCACCGCTGGATCCTCGTCAAAGCACACTTGAAATGTCGCAAAGAATGATAAAGAGGTAGGGAAGAGCGACTCGATCCGAGTGAGCCGTATCATGTCTCGAATTCCCGTGGTTTCGAGTAGATCCACCTGAGTCAACCCCGGCTCAGACCGAGTCAAAGAACCATGGCCCCATTACCTACAAGTAAACACAGCCATGTCCCCACAAGGGTCTCTCAAACTTCTGCCCTGCTTTCCACGGGGAGGATTGCTTGTTGAAGTATCTAAATTTTCTAATTGTTTATAGAAGTGAAGAAGATTTGAGTACATCAGTCCCGCAACCGCTCATGAGTGTAACTTGGTTTAGTGGACTACACCATGATCCGATTGCCCAGTGGATGGTTATGCGTTGTTGGTGTTGGGCCATGGGACATATATGTCACTAACATGTCCATGAATGGGTTGAGTTGGGTCATCATCCAATTCCAAGAGAACTATTTATATGTGCATTGCTTTGTTCATCTTGCATACACATTACGTTCCTTCGAGGATCAGGTAATCTCTCTCTCTCTCTCTCTCTCTCTGACTCATTTTTGATGGGTCCATGTTACTGAAAGGGCCCCATGTGTCTTAAATATGTGCTCACCATATGTAGCCCGAGTCGCCCCGTAGATCGCCCGATGCACTCCTCGCATACATTCGTGAGTGAAAAATACTGTAGATCAGTGAAAAACTGAATCATAGCAGTGACTAGTAGCCCATAAGAGTGAAAAATAGACTATTTTTTACGCTTACGAGTTATTATTCGTTCCTACGAGTTTATGGACTATTTTTTATAGATTGTTGTTTACTCCTACTAATTATTTTTCGTTTCACCTAATTAAGATTTTGTAAGAAAATATAGATTCACAAGTGACACGTATAATGTTACTGGCGTGTCACGTGCGACCTTTTCGGTGACGTGGACTAATCAGAAACTGAATTGTAACACAAACTTGTTGCACACTGAGGTGTTCAGCAAGTCATTGTCCTCTAATCGACTGTCAGATCAGGTGCTTCCCCGGTTTGGATGGACCGTGGAACCTCCCCCCGGGGTCCGTAAGAATTGAGGGAGAAGGAAGAGCCGAAGGGGGTTTTTTTGGAGCTGGGCTGTTGGCCGTCGCGGTCAGGCTCATGTGAAGCCCAGGTGGCGCGGACGAGGCCACACTCGGCCCGGCCCACGGATGCGGCCGTGCGAAGATGGCGATTGACGGGGGACCGGCCCGTTTAACAGCCAACGATGCTTCTTCGCCCGCGTAGGTGGGATGGAAAGACTTAAATCGGAAGCAAAAGTAGAAGAAGAAGTTGGGGGGGGGGGGGTTGACGCCTCGTTAAGCAAACGGGCCGAGGCGCTACCATCCCATATAGGGTGGGCCCGGAGATTGTGACGGAGGGAAAAGGATAATTATATTCACACTTACGATATCCTGGGTGCTTTATTTCATAGTCTAATATGCAATGAGAAAATTATTTTTACATTCTTCAAATTTTGGGAAATTATATATTTTTATTATATTTATCGTAATACTCTTAAAATCTAAAAAAATACATTATGTTCTTATCCCCTCTTATCTTTAAAATAAAAAATTACCTCTATATCCTTACGAAGATACACGATGATTATTTCCTCAAAATTTTCAGAATAATAAGATAGAAATTAGAGATATAGAGATAACTTTAAAGAATTTTAAAGATATAAGGATTATTTTTTTCTTTCTATTATCATGTGTATCTTCCATAATAAGTAATGTCACTTCGGTTATATCTCACTCTTCCTCTGATACCATCGAAATAAATAAGTGGGATATTATGTTAAAAATAGATAAATATAAGATTTTAGAGGGATGAACAAGAGAAAGTGAAATATCCCGAAGTATACGATTTAAAGTTTTGATTGTCCGAAGAGATCAATTAAGGATACATCAGCATTGTTCTTCTAGTAGTCCACTCAAAATTAAATTAATCCCCAGAGGACATTAGGACTATATAATATCGAAAATACGAAGATACAAAGCGAAACAAAATAGATTTTGGAGGTCTCCCCTAAAAATGACAACCCTCTTCGTAAACTATTGGTAGGTATTAGAGTTTGAAATATCAATCTGATACGCACGATATAAAACGTATCAGATCGCACTTGACAGAAATTGATACGTCTGTGATACACATAGGGTAAAGAGTGTAGAGCCGAGTAGACTAACTTTTTGACGGTACAATAGTAATATAGTAGTGATATGTAATGGTACCGACTATATGATATCACATCGTACTAATAGAAAGCTGATGCGTGCACTATGACCCGTATGTTAAACTTTGGTGAGGACGAGGGTGCTCGTAGAGATAATTATTAAATTAATTACTATTGATTTTGATGGAAGCGTATCACTTATTTTTCCTAATGAACTCTTCTTGTTAGACCCGTAGAAAAGATTATTCATTTTTTCTAATAATTACTTAACAAATCTTTGCAAACTTTACTTGAATATCGTGATTACTTAATTGATTCAATATTTGGACCACCTTTATATATTTATTTTAGTTTATCATACAGACATTTGTTATGTCTTTATATTTTTATTTTAAAATATTACTATTATCCGAGACATATAAATCCCTGTCCGAGTGTCAACACCTCATCCATCCGTCTTGTGCAAAAATCCTACACCCGAGAACATGGCAGACGCACGCGGTAACCGAGTCTCGGGCGGTGACGGGACCAACACCGTGCTCGTCAGCTAGTTCCTCCAGTTCCACCGCCCTCGGGTGGGAAGGGAGAGAGAGAGAGAGAGAGCTTCTTCTTCCCCTCCCCAGCGGACATAATGGCGTTCAAATACCTGCTCTTCCTCTAGCCATCCCCACACTGAATAGTGAGAGAGAGAGAGAGAGAGAGAGAGAGAGAAGGGAAACCATGTCCTTGCCCACTGCTTCACCCGAGCCCCTGCTGCGGCCCGCGGCCGCCGCCACCAGGCCGGCTGCCGAGCCGCCGAGGCGCAACCGCCTGTCCGTCCTGCTCGGCCGCGCCACCGGCCGGAGGGGCCCCTCGGTGCTGGTGCGGGAGACGGCGGCGCTGCAGCTGGAGGAGCGCCGCGCGCACTGGGGGTACTCGAAGCCCGTGGTGGCGCTCGACGTCGCGTGGAACCTGGCCTTCGCCGTGGCGGCCGCGGCCATGCTGGCGTCCACCCTCTGGGAGCGGCCCAACGTCCCGATCCGGCTCTGGGTCGCCGGGTACGCGCTGCAGTGCGTCGTCCACGCGGGGCTGGTGTGGGCAGAGTACCGGAGGAGGAGCGGGCGGCGGAGGGGCGTGGAGGATGGGGCGCGGGCGGCCTCGGACTCCGAGGGGAATGACAGCGAGGAGGAGGAGGAGGAGATGAGCGACGATCTGGAGGCTGGAGGAAGGAGCCGACGAACACGGTCAGTGGAATTGGGAATTTTCTAGGTTTACATTGCTACAGTCGATTCAGTTATATTTCCAATGCCCTGTTTTAAGGTTTAGGATTTCACTGCAGTCCGTTTAGTGTCCTCAGCACCGTTTTATTTGGCATTTTTCAACTTACAGAGCTGTGGATAAAAAACTAATCATCGAAAGTGTTGGTAAGACTTTTGTCCTGCCTCAGAGTTTTTGAAGGCACAATGTGTATCTTCACACTTTGAAGAATTCTTTATGTTGTCTACAGTGGTTAGAGTATGACAAGAAGGGGGAGAATGGTGAATTATTGAAGAACTAGGCTGGCTATGAATAGGCCCACGTTATTTCTCTTGTTGCTGACCACTGATCAGTATGGGATTACTCTCTTGCGTACCATGACACTACAACCTTAGTTGGCCTCTGCCACCACATGGACAGCAAATGCAAGCTTCAAGTTCATTAATGTGAAAGAACTGATTACCACATTCGTCATTGGCCTCAGCCTATAAGACGATGTGGGCATTCGACTCATGCCTCTGTTTGTTCCCTGAATGGTCATGAGTTTAACTGTCACAGTGGATGAATGAATCTGTACATGGTGCGAATTGTTGTTTGTTCTCTCAGCCAAATAGCCAGGACCACCAGATTCCTCTTCATCTGAAAGTACAATCATGAAAACTAGTGAAAACTATTCAAACTTTCTCTATATGAGTTGCTAATAGTTTGCACCATATCAACTATAAAAGTTAAATCGTATTCCTGAACTACATTCTTGGCTACTTGCATTGATCCAAGTTCTGAATTTTTGGTTCTCAGCATTGCGAAACGATGTGAATCACTGAACACAATGGCGTCCTTCGTCTGGTGGACAGTTGGCTTCTATTGGGTGGTCTCTGGTGGTGAAATCCTCCTATTGAATGCTCCTAAACTTTATTGGTATGCTTGTCCACATTGTATGTTGGAAAATACCATCTTCTATATGAATTAATGTGAGATTTTTGTTGAAAATACATTGTGGACTATGAATTGAGGTAATACCTTGACAGTTTTTGGCAGACATATTAGTACTATATGTTTGTAAATGTATTGATGCAGTGACAATATTCCGTTGAAACTTACAAAGAGATGCCGGCATAACGCTTGCACTGCATCAGTTCTCTCTGTTTTTTTTGTAATTTTTCCCCACATTTCCACCTTTAGCCTGGGAAGTAGCATTAATATTTTCTGATCTTTATGGTTGTTATCACCTTGACAATGATTGTTTCTTATGTAATATTGATGTGTTTCTGAATCTATGGCTGTGTAGTCAGAGGTATGAGGTGTCTGACTCGAACACTAGGTGAAGAAAGAGAGAAAAAAAAGTGCAAGAGGTGAGCTTGCTTTACACCCCAAGGTCACCAGAGGCAGAAAGAGCTTGTCATTGTTTGAGCAGTGGCCACCACAAGATAGGAGTATGGGAGAGGGGGAGTGATTAGATTACTGCTTGGGCGTGGAGAAGACAACAGAAGGTTGAAAGGTTTCGCCCTTTTGGGACTCTTTATATGGTGGGTCATCCTCTTATCTGAATCCATGGCTGAGGTGGGCCAGGCAGCTTAGGCAAGTTGGTGAATGCCAATGTGGCCTGGGTATTTCAGGTGTTCACCTTGGCAAAATTGGCTGGAGCAAGGCATCTTATCATTGCCTCAGATCTCTCTGTTGCCTAGGCAATCACCTCATTCGCCTTTGATAACAGACAATCATGGTGATTTTGATGAAATGTGTTCTATGGATCACCTAAAGGTCACATGTCTGCTCCAGAAAAGGACACTCCCAGAATTTCTGATGTCTTTCCTAGTTACCTTATTTTACAAAATAAACCCTATTGAAGTTGTATCACATGATTTATTACTTGAATGTCCATTAATAATATGGCTACTCACTTTCAAAAAAAAATTAATAATATGGCTACTACCATCGTTGCATTATCACATGGATAGCCACCAAGTTTCCCATATCGTCCATGTTTTATTTGATTTTACGGGTTCAAATTAATGACGACTTGATGAGTGCCACCAGTGAAAGAGGTTACTTAAGCAGTTTGTGTAGTCTGACGGTGAGAAGAGTTTATGCACTGGGCAGAAGCATGTAGGGACCAAACATGTTTACGGTCAGCAATTACAGGAGCGTTTTCCTTTCTTCTTTATTTGTCATAACATGTTGAAAAATATGCACTGGAACTATTTGCTGGATGTTGAACTTTTCTTTTATTTCAGCATATTTGAGGGTTTCGTTGGAAGTAGTCTCTGAGCTTCTGCAAAAAACGTTCTGCAGGTTGTCTGTAGTATTTCTGGCATTCGATGTGTTCTTTGCCATCCTTTGTGTGGCTTTGGCATGTCTTATAGGAATTGCACTCTGTTGCTGCTTGCCTTGCATCATTGCCATTCTTTATGCAGTTGCTGGCCAGGTAAGATTTGGTTTCCCGTCAGCAAGGAAAGATGTGTGCTTGTAACTTCCTGATGCCCTTGCTTTCATCATATATAGGAAGGTGCTTCAGATGCAGATATCAGCATTCTTCCAAGGTACAAGTATGTCCAATCTTGTACCAATGAGGACAAAATAAATGTTGGGGCAGGAACAATGATTCCAATTGGAAATAATAGTGGTGACCCAACATTTGAACGGCTGCTTTTACATGACGATGCAGTAAGGCTCTTTTTCCCCCTTTTGCCCCTCCTCCTTCTGGAATGTTTCCTTGCATTCTAGAAATTAATAGTAACCTTTAGTCTGTTAATTCTCTGAATCTCTATCTGCTGCATCATCTGAAAAAAGCACTTGATTTTGATGTTACGTAATGGTAAAGCAGCTTATGTCCTTTGTGGGTGGAGTGGAAACCGAACCTACATTAAGAATCATATGCAAATAATCAGTGTTAAGGCTGTCAAAATGGGCCAAGGAACTATACCCAAACCATTTGGACCCTCTAGTTCTGTGTTTAGGAAGATCTGCTTACCCAGCAATAGGCCTGTTATCTGCATACTCAATAATGTCATAATCAGATTTCTGTGGTCATAGGCCCCACGTCAGGCCCTTTTCCCTACTACATGAGAGTTTGGCAGAGAAGATTTATTCTGTGGTCTATTTCACGTTCTGTCTCAGTTGAATAAGGCAATGGACCCAAAATTTAACTTATTTACCAATTCACCCAGCAAACTGACTTACAGCCCTGCGTTTTATGTCCTGTTTCTGAAACTTGTCTAGAAAGTAAATTTCATTTCCAGAGTAACATGTGAACTTGGTGGGGCGAAGGGACTGCTTGTGACTTATGAGGATCATGGATTTATTTTTTAGATACCTACAACATACTCAGATCTTAGCTGACCAGGCTTTTCTTGACATGGCAATTTCTTCCTATTTGCAGTCGTCAGTCAAATTTATGTAAGAATTTCCACATGTTGTCCCTTTGAAAAGAGATTAAGAGAGGGGGTGGGATGTTACTTTGTGTAAGAACAAGAGAAAGAGAAATGGGAGATGCAATATTCCCTGTGAATGACAACAAAAAATGATGCCATGTAAACCAACAAGGAGTTGTTGAATTTTGAACGGAGCATTTGGAGATCAGACAACAATATTGATAAATGCAAGTTTTACATGGATCCAAACAGCCTGTGTATGTATGCCTAACCTTTCATCCAGGTTAGGGTGTAGAGGGGTTGGAGGGATTCAGAATCATTTGTTTGTGATCTGATAAGAATTCATCATCTCTGACTCCAACTCTAATTAACTGGGGTTTAATTTGCTTCCAACTTTGTTCTGATTTTAACTACTTATTAAAGATGGAACAAGTTTTCAATAACCTATCAGAGCTTCCTCTAATGTCCTCAAACTTTTGCATCTTTCTGGCCAAAAGGCATTGGGAGTTAAAAATGGGCTTATTTAGGCCAGAATGGACTGAAGTATATTCGAATCTGCCTTGTTTGGCTTCTTTTAGAATCAGTGATAAAAAGAAAAAAAAATGAATAAAGTTGTTCTTGCCCACCAACTTTGTAAAATTATAGATAGAGATAGTTCAGCCTTAATGGGAGGAGAGATTCCACTACCTTCGTAAGAAACTTTCAAACTAAGATGGCAGTTACAGGTTTCTTAGAACTTTCTGCCACTTTCAAACAATAAAGAAGGGTTAATGTTTTATATTATATTTTGAGGTTTTCTATAATGAAAAAGGCTAATTTGCTCATTTGTTTTACCTCGAGAGTTATAAATGTCAATCCTTTCTAAATCCTAGCCAATTATTCACTGATTTGAGAAGGGCCTACTGTTATCACTTGCTATTGGTGTGCCGTCTCCGCTGATGTGCCCCTAAGAAAGACAATGAAAATAAGAGAACAGACAACATGAAAAATAATGGCAACTAGTGTCAGTGGTAGTGGTCAGTGGTTGTCCTCTGTGTGTGTGTGTGTGCATGTGTGTGCGTGTGTACAGACAATAGAAGAAATAATGGTGACTGGTGTCAGTGGTAGTGGTCACTGGTTGTCCTCTCATCCTCTGTGCGTGTGCATGCCTCCAAGTCCCACCCCTACTTACATGAAAGCAAGCTCTTATTTTTCTCTGAGAGTTTTCTGATTGAGCTTTTCTGACTTAACCCTGGTGTCATATTTTAGTTCCAAGCTGCAGACGTAGCTGAAATTCCAGCATTTTGATTGCAATGATTCCGTTATTTGCCCTACACTCACACTTTATGAAGAAGATTATCTTTTTTATCTTTAGTTTAACCCTGTTGGTCAGATTCAAACCATCTTATGATAAGTTCTATCTTCAGTAATTGCTCAACTTCCCATTCATTAAATGAAAATTTCCTCTGTGTATTATATATGTTTTCTTAAAACTTCACTCCAATCACAGAATTTGGGACTTAGTTTAGTTGCTAGTGGAAACTTATTAATGGCGGTAGTTTGAACAGGTAAGGTTGAAATATGCATGTTGTCAGACTTCCCTGTGCAGTGTCCTGGTCTGCTTAGCTAGGCTTTTCCCACCAATCTGGGATATTGAATATAGTTTTGGGATTTTGACATATTAGTCCCTGTAATCTTATCTAATTCCAAATACATTCTCTAATCTTCAATATACCAAATAAGTCCTTAAAATTAAATGCCTTTCCAACATAGATCCTTGCAGTTAAAGAACATCAGAAAAAATATCTTTCAAAGACTATTCCTTCCCCAAGAAAGAAAAAGACCTAGTTACCCTTGGTAAATTACAAAATTTTCCCTCTCTCCCTTCTCCCCCCCTCTCTCTCTCTTCCTGCATACTCTCTCCCTCTTTTTTCTCCCTTCCTCAACTCTCCATCTCTGTCCCTGTGAAGCAGCACTGCAAGGTCCTCTGAGACAACATCAAGGGCATCACCGTGCCAGCCACCTCTTCGTGGCTCGCTGCGGCCGCATGAAGCACATTGGCGGCCTCATCTACCAGGAGCTCCAGGGTGCCGGGTGTCTTCAAGATCCTCATGGAGATTGTCATTCTCAACGCTGTCACCTACACAGAGCTGTAGCAAGACCTTCATCGCCGTGGACATCCTCTGCTCCTCGGTTGGGCTTTCTTGGGCTGCCCACTTACTGGTGGAAGAAGAAGAGGAGCCAGCGACAAGTGGGTGCAGTGAGTAAGCAGAGCCGGATGGGTGCAGCGAGGAACACATGCTGCGGTCAGAGCGCGCTCTCTCTCCCCCCCCCCCCCTCTGCCTTTGGCCGGTGCTGAAGCAGGAACCACCACCCCCTCATCCTTCCCCTCTCTGGCCGGTGCCTGAGTAGGCATGCACCACCAGAGGCACCCACCCTGACCCAGATGCTCCCTCTCTCTAGCCGGTGCTGGACCAGCCCGCTGTCCCCCCTCCCCTCCCCCAACCCGGGCGCTGCCTCTCTCTGGCCAGTCCTAGAGCAAGAATGCACCCCCCCCCCCCCCCCCCCCCCCCCCGCAGTGCTGCCTCTGGAGTAGGAACGCCCCCCTCCCACCCCGCGTTTCCCTCTCTCTCCACTAAGGGTATTTATGTTGCTTTTTATGTGGGGTTAAATTTAACCATGGTTTACTTCAACCATGGTAATGGAATTGTTTAAAATTTAACGGATGGTAGTTATTTTGGAACAGAGAGATATTTGAGGGAGTTATTTGGTATATTGAAGATTACAGGGATTTCTTTGGAATTGGATTAGATTACAGGGACTAATATGTAAAAATCCCGATTTTTTTTTCAAAGTATGTATGTTACTGTGATTTTTGACAGTTTCCAGGCCATTTCTACATGAGTCAACGTGGACACCTGTGTTGACTTATGTCAACGCAGCTTGGAAGGCATTTGTACTGCTCCCGCGTAGGGAGATGATGGGGTTTGGGGAGGTATAAATAAGTTTTCTTTTTAAAAATAACCTCCACCTTGGTAAAGTTATATTAGAAAACTTCCATTTATAATATATTGGTGTCAGACTTGTTTATCTTTTTATTTTAATTATGTAGTTCTTGTTTAACTGTAAATTTCATAATTTGATCTATACAGTGCCATACTTTTGTCACCAGATTTGGCACTGTCATCTCGATTGTTTGATCATGTGATCAAACGTTCATGATGAGGTATGTCCGAACTTAAATTTGGCTTTCCCTGCCATCTGGTCTTGTGATCGGACAGCAGGAAAGAGTGTGGCAAACTAGGTGGTAAAAAGAGTGGTACCATAAAGTTTCATAAGAATCCAAAAGTGACGAGAGAGGTGTTAGATCAGTTTTTTTTTTTAAGTGAGAGGTGTTAGGTCAGTTGCCTGTAGAAAAGCCTGTTTGGAATGGGATATAGTTCCGCTTCCCACAAACCATTGGAAGCAAGTGGGTGTTCAAAGTGAAATAAAGAGTGAGCCTCAGTTGAAAGATACAAAGCTAGTCAAGGCATTTATCCCTCTGCCAGTGAAGTGGATCTCAAACAAGCAATGCAGCCAATCCCCAAAAGAATGGATCTCCATTTTACATCATTTCATTTTGAGTATATTTTTTCTATGGCTATAGATAAATGTAACTAATCTAAATATACAATGTTATATTATTTATGTGTCATCGTGCCCTATTTTCAAAAAATGCCATGTCTGACACGTCTGTGTTAAAACTTGACACTTGTGTTTGTGTCCCACGGATCATGGGTATGCCTTTCTGTATAGCCATTGTTCTCTTTATTGCCATTCATTTTTTTTCCTTTAGGTTCTTATGTTGTCTTTTAAGTTATTGACTAAGCTGCTGGGTTGGTTCGTTTTCCTCTTTTTCTCTTGTATGTGGTGTCATCCACCTCTTTTCTCAAGAGATGAGCAAGAAAAACATTAAAAATCTTCACTCTTAGTGTCAGAAACACATGTAGTAGACTACATCAGTGGTATTGTTGGAACAGTGTAGAGATTTGCAAAAAACTGGGTATTATCATAAAACATAGAACTAGAGATTCTCCATTGGTCAACTGGCACTGTTTAGTGGAATTAATTTGAGGGAACTTAATATTTTGGCTGATTAAAGAGTGACTGATTTGTTTTATCTGGGTGCTAATCAGTGACTGAATGTCCCGGGCATGTCTGGCACAGCTTCCAATTGGAAGCACTATTGTGTCTCCATAGATTTCAGCTGTTATTTTGAGGAGATGACATGAGAGGAAGCCGTCTAAGTGGTATTTTGGCTTCCAATCAAAAGGTTCCAAATTGGACCTTAGTGGATTGGGAGAAGATGAGGTTGTTTGGAAGGGTTTGACTTGTGTAACTGTGCAAAGGTCGATTGTCTCATCCAATAGGTTTCATGTTTAAAGTGGATGCTAAAAGTGGCATGTTTAATCATTTTGTGCATCATGTTATTTTCTGATGAAGCCAAAGTGCGTATGGTGCTATGTTGGTGGAAGGTGATTAAATTCACGTGTTCATTTCCTTTGTATGTACATAGAAATGGATGCATGGAATTATGAAGTATTTTGTTTATGGTAGAGGATGGGCACATGTGGTTGGAGCTTGGAAGTTAATATTTCTTAGTGAGACAACTATGAATATGTTAGTGAGTTCTGTGAGTGGAAGAGCGGAAAATGAGTGGTCAGCTTGTCAAATCATAAACCTAATACATAAAGGACAATAAGGTATACACAAATCAGATTTATATAAAACCTCATTTTCTGCTTTGCTTCTTTCCCAGTCTGTTCTATTCATTTCTAATGTATTCCCTGTAGAATTATCCTCATATTGCATGCCTTCCAACTCCGCAGACTTTCTGAAGTCCCTAGGTTTTTCTAAATTACTTTAGAGTTTCTATATTATTTGAAATAATTATTTACCCTTGGCATTTCAATGGCCATTGGTATGCCTATGGTTGTCATTATGAAGGTTTCACATTCGCCACTGGAAACACACCCCAGGGTGAGGGTAGACTGCTAAGTAGTGTAGACGATGCTGGAAATGCACTACCAGAGGGGACGGACATCAAGATTAGGAAACGAGACAAAATTTGTAAAAGGAATTTTTTTTATATGTATACTCATGTAATCTTCTGTTTGTCATATATACCCCTTATTTATCTGAATTGTCAAAAATACCCCTGAATACATCCAAAAGTTGCATTCATTCACTTCTGGTCCTTGTGGCACCAATTTTGAAGGAATATTCCTATATGAAGGCTAGAAAAGCCGCTAATAGGTGCAAAAACCCAAAAATACCCTTGGGACCATGTGATGTCATCAAACTCCTATATAACTTAAGGGTAGATTTTTCATTTCAACATTTAAACCGCACTCAGGATATGGTGAGGATATAACTGCAACTATGTAGATTATTCAGGGGATTTTTTAGTAATTCATGTCAATCAGGGTTGTTATGTGTTGAAGGGAGGTTGTATTGTTGAAGGGAGTAGGGTTGCTTCTGTTACTGAATTTGACCTTTCCTTGTTGTATTAGGAATGCTGCATCTGCCTCACAACATATGAAGATGGAGTGGAACTCCATGCCCTTCCATGCAACCATCACTTCCATTCCACGTGCATCACTAAATGGCTTCGGATCAATGCAACCTGTCCGCTCTGCAAGTACAATATCCTGAAGGGCAATGACTAGGCACCCACCGAGCTAGAAAGGGAAAGCGATGAGTAGGTGAGGAGAAATACCGATCGTCCTCCTCTTGCTTGTGACTGATATGTATATAAGAAAACGAATGCCAGGGAATACAGCGTTCCACATTATTAGTAATAGAATGCAGAGTTCACTCGAGTAAAGGGCACTTCTCAGCATATGGAGTTGATGTGTTGCTTTTAAATTGATTTTTCTATGTTAAACGGTGAATCCGGATATGACTGGCTGGTGAAGGCCTCTCCTTCAAGCAAAGCTGGCTTACTGATGCGTCGTGTGTGTTAAATCTCTGCTGAAGCATCTGTCATCTCACGGCCATTCTTCTTTGCTCGGCTTGAAAGGAAAAGGAGAGAAAAAAGGAAGTTTGATGGCTTGGATGCTTTGTTGTTCTATATGTGAGTGTGCATGTATCAAGGTTTACCTGTTTTCGGGTTTTGAAGTGATGTTCAGGCTGAGGAAGCACCATATCATCTTGTTTAAGTTTCCATTGTGGTTGGCCTAATGATCTTTCCCACTGCATTTTACGCATGGTTATAAATGATGGAACATACAAACATCATAAGGATACGTGATCAGGTGAAGTAGTGATGATTGCAAAAATAAGTCTCTTACGTGTATAAATAGAGCAATATCATTTCTTACATGTATATTAATTAATATGATTTTTTGCATGTAAATTATTGTTAAAATAAAATTTATAAAAAAATATTTTTGAAAATGTATTAACAGGTATGTTATTATTATGTAAATTCATATCGTGTAAATATGTCATCATTGTAGTCAGTATTTTATCATCCGTGAACTTAACTTTGGTATTTTTAATTAGACTTAAAAAATTACAATAATACCTCTAGTCAAAATTTCATCTCCCTCTCACTTTCATCTTCCTCTCAATTCAAAAAAACCTTAATTCACCGGTATCACCCCCACCCCAAACTTATTGGCCGTGGTGGCGGCTGTTGCCGTTCAACTGCTGTTGCATGGTGGTGGTGGTTGTAGACAGCTTGCGACGGCGGCAGCGACAAGGTGGGGACCAAGGTTGGGCCGGCTACCCTATAGTTATAGTTGTTGTTGGAGGGGGCGCTCACGGTCGAGGAAGAGAAAGAGGATGAGGATAAGGCGATGGCATGATACGAAATGAGCTAAGTTATGAAGAAATAGTGAAAGTAATGGTTCAAGGGAGTTGCGGTAGTTAGGATCGATTCATTGGTCACTAACGGTGGTGATATTACAGGTGGAAAATAAGATTATAATTCTCAAATAATTGTGAGAGTAATGAGCGGGAATAATTTTGAGAGAAGGATCCCTATAAATAGAGATCCTCTGTAATTGATCTGGTTATGAATAGAATATTGAATTCTGAGTTTTCCCGTCTCTCACCTGACTATGTCCTCTTCTCCTCCTTCTGTTCCTCTCCCGTCCTCTTATGCCTCTGCCGCTGCAATAATCCCTCCCTCTGCTTCCGGAGTTCTGGGCTCTTTCCCCCCTCTGCAGAAAACTCACGGCCAGAAGAACACTGCTACTGTTGCTATGGCTTCAGATCGTTTTGCCATTTCAGAAGAGGCTCCAAGGTTGGAACTCGAGGGTGAACGTAACAAATTGGTGTCTGAGCCTCCCTTGGACAACCCTACCTCTTCTAGCTCCATGTCGCCGGAGGAATTAAGGCTTCTCCAGCAATCCCTACAGCAAACAGTTCAACAAGCTATCTCACAATCGACCATGGATCTCTCAACAAAAGTGGAGCAATTAGCACAAAAGGTACAAGAACTAGATCCCTCTTCATCTCGAATGACTGATCTGATTGAATAGACAGTCCACAGAATGGTAGTATCTGATTCTGCTATGTCTCGGCCTTCCCCAGTTTTTGTTCAACATCCTCCGCAGATTCATCCTGAATCTCTTCCAACACCACACAGTAACCAACAAGAGCGACTAGCTCACTCTCGTTCTATTTTTCCAATGGCTCGCCCTAAGCCTCTCGAATTACCAATGTTTGATGGATCTGGATTCGAGGATTGGAAATTCAAGGCTGAATTATATTTCAAATACTATCAGCTTAGTCAAGAACAGATGTTAATGCATGTTCAGTACTGTTTTCTTGATCGTGCTATGAAATGGTTTTGTCGGATCTATAAGGATCACCAACTTCGGTCTTGGGATCAGCTTTTGGCTGCTATGGAGATGAAATTCAGTCGGAGGGAGTGGAGAAATCCACATATGGAATTGAGACAATTATCACAGTCCAGATCCATTAAAGAATATGAATCCTAGTTTGATCGCATCTGTGATGACATTGATGGTATTCCTGATGAACACATTTTAGCTCATTTTCTGGGAGGTTTGAAGGAGAGTTTGCGGTATGAAGTATTACTACAAAAGCCTCGTACCTTACAGGAAGCCATGGCAACAGCTAGACTTGCTACCACTAAGCCTCAATAGGGATCGACACCCAAACGGAGTGATCCTCATCACTCTGCTCCTGCTACTTCCCCGGCGACACAAACCACCTTGAGCAGACCAAATATCCGTCGTTACTCTCAAGAACAACTAGATGACAAACGGAGACGAGGATTATGTTACATGTGTGATGACAAATGGGAGAAAGGACATAAATGTAACCCCCAGCGGACCTTTGTTGCCCAAATTATCCCTATCCCTAATGAGGTAGAGGGTGAGGATATCTTATCACCCTTAGTAGATGACACACCTCCTCCGGATAACCACATTATGTCTCACTCTACTGACAATGTTGCCAGTGTCAATTCTATTTCTGTCTCTTTGCAGCCATACACAACTGTTATGCATAGCATTTTTTGGACAACAGAACCAACTATGCAACTACTTGGGAAAATTTCTGATGTTCCAGTGTAAGCATTGATTGATACAGGAGCTTCTCATAATCTCCTTGATATTCAGGTTGCTAGACAGTTGCATCTACCAATTCAAGAAGTTGAAGGACTGATAGTTAAGGTTGTGGGTGAAGTTAACAGTCTGATTATTGGTTTCTGTTCCAAAGTTTCTTTATCAATTGGCAAATTACACCTCATACTGGGTTTCTTTATTATGGATATTGCTCCTTTCGATGTTATTTTGGGATCCAATTGGATTAAGTCCTTGGGACTTATCCATTGGGACTTTTCAAAACTGTCCATGGATTTCACTGTAAATGGAGTCTCATATCATTTGCAAGGACTCACCCACTTGGATGTTCATCTTACATCACCTCAAGAAGTTTCTTCTCTTATTCCTTCTGCCAGGGCTATCTACTTATGTCAGGTTCAACTTATTCAGCAACTCACTCACTCTCATATGAATTTATCTACAATTGACAATTCAGATTTAGCTACTGTTCTGCTAGAATTTCAGAAAGTTTTTGAGATTCCTATGGGCTTACCTCCAGCCAGGAATTGTGATCATGCTATTCACATGATAGATGAAACCAAGGTGATTTCTCTAACACCGTATAGATATTCTCCTCATCATAAAGTTGTCATTGAACAGTCACTGTAAGAATCTCTGAAAAATGGCAGTATTCGTCCAAGTACCAGTCCCTTTGCTTCACCAATTTTATTAGTTCAAAAAAAGGATGGCACTTGACATATGTGTGTGGATTATAGAGAGTTGAACAAAAACACAATTAAAGATAAATATCCTATTCCTGTGATAAAGGATTTATTGGATAAGCTGGGGTTAGCCGAATATTTTACCAAACTGGATTTAAGATCCGGATATCACCAAATTCGGATGAAACCTGAGAACATAGAGAGAACTACCTTTTCTACTCACACCGGGCATTATGAGTATTTGGTATTACCTTTTGGCCTCATAGATGCTCTGACTACCTTCCAATGTTCGATAAATGATATTTTCCGGCCCTTCCTGAGAAAATTTGTGCTAATTTTTTTATGACATTCTGATTTACAGCCCAAGTTGGGCTGAACATTTGCATCACATTCAACAAATATTGACCTTACTACTACAACATCAGCTATTTGCAAAATGGAGTAAATGCAGTTTTGGTACTACTTCTGCCTCCTATTTGGGTCATATTATCTCTTCAGGAAATGTGTCCATGGATCCACAAAAGATTCAGACTATTACTGAATGGCCAATCCCAATAAATATAAGACAATTGCGTGGGTTCTTGGGCCTAGCAGGATGCTACCGGAAGTTCATCAAAAACTATGGTATGATGGCCTTCCCTCTCACAGCTTTGCTCCACAAAGACCAACGTTTTCGTTGGAACTCTGAAGCAGACACTGCCTTCACTAGCTTGAAACAGGCCTTGACCACTGCCTCTGTCCTCACTCTTCCAGATTTTGACAGACCTTTCATATTGAAATGTGATGCTTCATTCTCAGGCATGGGTGTTGTTTTACTCCAAGACAAACATCCAATTGCTTATATCAGTAAGGCATTTTCAACATCTCAGAATGCCCTTTCTACTTATGACAGAGAACTCTCTGCAGTCATCTTTGCTATACAGAAATTTAAACACTATCTCTTGGGCAACAGTTTCATTATTCGCACTGATCATCAAAGCCTTAAATATTTACTCACTCAGAAGCTTACTACACCTCAACAGCAATGATGGTTAGTGAAGCTCGTGGGGTTGGATTTCACATTAGAATACAAACATGGCTCCTCTAACATTGTGGCTGATGCTATGTCAAGGCAATGTGATGTGATCACTGTTTGTGGAATATCAATTATTATTCCCAATTGGCTGGAAGGCCTGAAAGCTACCTATTCTTCAGATGATATCATAAAACAAAGGCTCCAGGAATGGGAATCAGGACAGTTAGACAGAACTCTTTATAGCTGCAAGGGTGGACTATTTTATTACAGAGGAAAAATACTCCTCCACTCTACTCATTCATACATACCAAAAATTCTGCACACTTATCATTTATCTCCCATTGGAGGTCATGCTGGTTTTCATAAAACATTGCATACTATTCGTCATAGTTTTTATTGGCCTCACATGACCACAGATATTAAGAACTTCATCATAAACTGTGACATTTGCCAAACTTGCAAGTACTCCACTCAACCTCCAGTTGGACTCTTACAGTCCTTACCTATTCCCACTACTATTTGGTCCTAAATCTCTATGGACTTTATTGATGGACTGCCCAAATCACAAGGATGGACATCTATTTTTGTTGTGATCGACCGACTGTCAAAATATGCTCATTTCCTGCCCTTAAAGCATCCATACACTGCCAATACTGTGGCTCTTTTATTTGCCAAAGAAATTGTACGTCTGCATAGCTTACCTACTGCCATTATCTCAGATAGAGACTCAGTTTTCTGTAGCCACTTTTGGCAACAGTTATTTGCTCTGTAAGGGGTGCAATTGCACATGAGTACAACATACCACCGACAGACTGATGGCCAGCCCGAAGTGGTGAACAGATGCCTCGAGACCTACCTATGTTGCTTCTGTTCACAACAACTCCAATAGTGGGCTTTCTAGTTATCCTGGGCAGAATATTTCTACAACACAACATATCATTCTGCCATCCGGATGACCCCATTTGAGGCTATTTATGGCATACCTCCTCCCACTGCTCTTTCTTATGTCTCCGGGTTGGTAGATAATCCAGAGGTCGACAATCACCTCCATTCCAGAACTGATATTCTAAAGGAGCTTAAATTTAATTTGGACAAAGCTCAACAGCGGATGATAAGAAATGCTAATAAACATCGCACCGAGATAGAATATCAAGTGAGAGATTGGGTCTATCTCAAGCTCCAACCATATCGACAGTAGACAGTGATAAGGAGATCTTCACACAAACTCTATGCCCGATACTTTGGCCCCTATGAAATTATCAAACGGTGCGAGAAAGTAGCATATCAGCTAAAGCTACCACCGGAAGCTTCCATTCATCGCACCTTTCATGTTTCTCAGCTCAAGAAAGGGCATGGAGATCACCCTATTCATCCTCTTCCTCTGCCGCATTTGCTATGTCTTCAAGATAGAGAACCACGGCAGATCCTTCAACGTCGCATGGTGAAACGAAGCAATCAGGCCATTCCCCAAGTTCTTGTAGCATGGAAAGATGCATCCGATCAAGAGACCACATGGATGGATTACTCGGCCTTCACAGCTCAATTTCCTCAAGCTCACCTCGAGGTCGAAGTTACTTCTCAAGGGGTGTATTTGATACGAAATGAGCAAAGCTATGAAGAAATAGTGAAGGTAACGGTTCAAGGGAGTTGCGGTAGTTAGGACCGGTTCATTGGTCACTAACAGTGGTGATATTATAGGTGGAAAATAAGATTGTAATTCCCAAATAATTGTGAGAGTAATGAGCGGGAATAGCTTTGAGAGAAGGATCCCTATAAATAGAGATCCTCTGTAATTGATCTGGTTACGAATAGAATATCGAATTCTGAATTTTCCCGCCTCTCACCTGGCTACATCCTCTTCTCCTCCTCCTCCTTCTATTTCTCCCCCATCCTCTTATGCCTCTGCCGCTGCAATAATCCCTCCATCTGCTTCTAGAGTTCTTGGCTCTTTCCCCCCTCTGTAGAAGACTCACACCCGAAAGAAGACAACTACGGTTGCTCTGTAGAGCCCCCAAAATGTATAAAAGTAATTTCTAGTTATTTAAATAATATTCTGGCATTAATTGGGCTAAATAATCAATATAAGGCCAAAATTGTGTTAATCAATTAACCCAAACCACTTAATTAAAGTCCAAAAGGTTTTTTAACTCAGGCCCATTAAGTTAGGCTCACATTCTAGAAGGTAATTAAGTCTATCCACGGATATTAAGGATAAATACTAAGATAATGATTTGGATAATTAACAAGAGAGTTTTCATAAATTGAAACTCTAAGCTACGATGACTGTAACGGTCTATCGTAAGACCGCCACAGCCAAATGACGCGGGGGCATTCGACCGTTACATTCCTACTGGTTCCGTGAAGAAAGGAACTCATGAAAAGGTTGTAATTTGAGGTTCCTATCCACTTTGGATCGACTTAGGAAGGATTGTAAAAACTCTAAGGACTCTTAGAGATTAGGATTTGATGAAATAAGGACTCTAAACTCGATCTAATCCTCAAAACCTAGCCTAAACTCTATAAATAGGGCATAGTTCTGAACTGTGCGACCCTTACTTTTTGAGCATAAGGAAGCAAGGTAAGGAGTCATTATCGCAGGTAAGTTCTTTAGAATAATTTGTTTACAATACTTTAGACTAACTCCCCTCCGAATTTCACATCTTTAGGTCAAGAGGGGGTGGAGTTAGAGCCTAAAGAAGTTGCTGAAAAAGTCACAAGAGAAGGAAGGGATCTAGGGCACGGTTCTCAACCAAATTCGGAAACTACAGTCTAAGTAAGAGGTAGGTTATCTCATGAACGGCAAAAACAGCAGGATAGGACTAAAAACCCTCTGGTTTGATTGAATTCCATGCATGGTAGAGCATTGATTTCATGTTTTATTTGTTCTATGCACATCATGCACCTCTTAGCCAAATTAAGAAATTAAAACATGACTATTCATCTATTCATGATTACCTATGCATGTAGATGGCCTTACTTCGTTAACATGACTAGAAACTCATCATGTTTTGATAAAAGACATGATGTGAGTTGATCTCTTAGTTTCTATGATTGTTATCTGTTAACAGATACTGTAACGCATTAGCATAGGACCGTCGCTTCCAAGTAACGGCCCTACGACAGACCGTTACACACTCTGTGATATTTGAATTGCACTGTTGTTTCTAACGCGCTTGGACAGACGCGTTACAATCATGTAACGGCTGGGTCCTGACCGTCACTTTCACTGTGATGCCCCATCTCCAGACCGTTATATCATGTGTACTGTCAACCTTTGACAGATTATAACTTGCCAATATTACCATTGTTTAAGCCTAGTTATCTAAGTTATAACATGATCTCATGTTTTAAGGTTATTTGATCGTTCATAACAGGTATTGCATGTTTTGGTATCACTTTTATGTTTAAGCTATGCTAATTTCATGAAGCTAAAACCTATAGTTTTGTACTATTAAAGCATGATTATAAAAGCATGACTTGTTAGCATTGTATTGACGGAGTTTTCGTCACGGTTTTCATATTTATTATACATGTCACTACCTGTCAATAGAGTCAATTCTATAAGTACATGGCACTTACTCCGGTATGATGTCATTAGTTCACACATTGCACTATAGGAACACTATCTTGGACTTGAGGACCTCTCTATTGGATAATCCTTCCAATGGACTAGGAAATCATTGTTTCAAGGCCTCCGTAAATCTCCGCGAGCCTGGGATTCCCACTAGGACGCCGAGTTGGTTGTACCAATAAAAGCCCATTAATTAGATTACACTATCGGGTTTCTGGTTCTTGAAAAATAACGGCCCTGGACTGGACCGTCAGGCCAAGTAACGGCTCAGCTCCAGACCGTCGCATTCCTCTGAGTCTATCTTTATCTTTCTGGACTCTGGTCATTGTAACGGCCCAGCATGGACGCGTAACATAATGTAACAGCCCAGCCAATGACCGTTACATAGCTTGTATATGTTAACCCAAGGATTGACCAAGGGTTAATATTCCAATGACTCTAGACATACCTTGATGATCTAGAACTTATCATATTGCTTAATTTGACGTAAGATAACGAATGAGAGTTAAGAAAAGTACCGTTATGCTGCCGATTTATTTCCAAAAGCATAGCCTTGTTTAAATCTTTCTTGACTCATATTGTTCATCCGTTGAAGCATTCATTCATTGATTTTAGTTATCATAAAATTACTGAACTTGTTATATTCTTGGCCATACTTTACTGTTACATGCGTGGAAGTAGCTTAATTTATAACTGAAGATGCGATCGAGCACTGATTGTGTTCAAGGGCTCTATGTTAGTCCCCTCGGCTGATTGTCGGAAACATACTATTTTATAAACCATGGGGTATGATGCTACTAGCATCGCATTGCGCTGGGAGTACTATTTCTATAAATAAGTGAAGATCCACGGCACAACATGGCATTCTTGCTTGATATTCCACAGAAATTCACGAAGCACTTGCCCTTAAGCATAAGATGCTAAAGTGAGGAATATGTGGCTTGCTAGTACAATCTCGTTACATTCTTGTTCATGGAAGGCCAATATCATGTTCTTGTTATATTCTTGCTAGTTCATTCTTGATCATTCTATCTTACATGGTTATCTTGTTTCTATTGATTTGATCGCATGATTGATTCGCATTGCATGATTTTACCTAATTCTTTAGAGCTAAAATGATAATTACTTAAATAGTGCCTTCATGTTGATACGAAGATACCTACTGGGCAAGTGTGCTCATGACCTATTGTTCAATGATTTTCAGGAGATGGAAATAGTTCGGATTCGGATTCGGGCTATACTAGTAGCGGGTCAGGAAGCGAGTGAAAGCGTTATAAAGATGAGAGTGAAGACTTAGGAAGTTAAAGTGTCTAGATTGAGTCAATGTAATTTTCCTATTTCTTGAGTCTAGTAGAATGGAAATCAAATTAGTGATTGTATCTTGAATATTGAGCATTATGAAATAAAGTTGAAGTTTGATTAAATCTTGTGCAATTGCATTTACTTGTGTGTGATTATCTTGCGCTCTGATTGATTCTTGCTTGCAAGAGGCTTACCATGCCGGCTGTTCGCGCTCCCCGAGCGAGTCTTCCGCTGTAATTAAAGGCTCGGGGCGTGACAGTTAAGTTGGTATCATAGCCTAAGTCTCAGGACTTAAGGAAAAGAGTCATGTCATAGGACAAGTCCAAGGTTAAGGACCCCTACCTATGAACTAAGGAAAAATTCCACACCCATGTGAGGATTGGGTAGAACCCGGGATAAGATAGCTAATTAGCTTTAAGAATTATTTTGATTCATTCCAATTTCATGAGAAATAACAAGTTGTTATTTTCTCTCAGATACCTTATTATTCTTATCATGGCTCATCGCGTAGATTGGGACGATATGCAACAAACTGTTGCCGGCCTCACCCAGGCACTGCAAACTATAGCACAAGGTGGTGCGGGGGCAAGGGCAGGAGACCTTCATCATAATTTTCGGAGTCTAAATCCTCCGCATTTCTATGGATCTTCCAATCCAGACGAAGCAGAAAATTGGATCGACGAGATGAATAGGATATTTGATGTTATTCAATGCACTGATCAGGAGAAAGTCCGTCTAGCTACGTTCCAATTAAACAAGGATGCTCGCACTTGGTGGAAATCGGTTCTGGCACCTCCAGCCGATGCGCCACATACATGGAATGTTTTTCTCACTTTATTCCGTGCCAAATATTTCTCCGAGCGTGTAAAGGAAAGGAAGGCTATGGAGTTTGCCTCCCTTCGTCAAGGGATGATGTCCATGGCAGAATATGAGTTGCAGTTTTCAAGACTAGCACCGTATGCACCACATTTGATTAGTACAGACTTATTAAAAGCAAACCGATTTATGGACGGGTTACGGCCCGGTTTCATCCAACAACTGGGGACACAGAATATCCGCACTTATGCGGAGATGGTTCAAAGGGCATATTTATGCGAGAGGACCTTAGAGAAGGTCTAAAGGTTGAAAGGAAAGGGAGAAGAATCTAGCCGGCGCTCTGATCGGCATTATAAGAAGGAGAAGTTCAGTATCACGGAACCATACAAAAGCCGTGATAATAAGAAAAGATCAAGGAACGGGAACGGTGGAAATTCTCAAAAGAGTAGTAAAAAGGTAAAGGAAGAAAAGGAGCAAGTCGCCTCAGCGTGCACCTTTTGTGAAAAATTCGGCCACTCGGCTGAAGAATGCTGGAAGCGCCTAGGTGCTTGCTTGCGCTGTGGAAGTAGGGAGCATCGTGTGCCAGATTACCCCCTTATGAAAGACCAACCAAATAATGGAGGACGTAGGAGGCAGGCTCACTTCAATGCAGTTATAGATGAAGAAGAAGCGCCCAGGGATCAAAATGATGGGCTCATGGAAGGTACTCTTCAAATCTGTTCTCATCCTGCATTCGCGCTATTTGATACTGGTGCTTCTCATTCTTTTATCTCCACTACTTTTGTAAAAACCTTACCAACTGCATCAGTTCCCCTACCTTCAGATCTCGCTATTACTACACCTTTAGGATCTGGAACTAAGCTTACCAACTATTATCCTGATTGTGAGGTAGTGGTAGAAGGACACAATCTCCCCGCAAACTTAGTATGCCTTGACATGAAAGGATATGATGCCATTTTAGGGGTAGATTGGCTTGTAGACCATGAGGCTTACATCAACTACCGAAATAGAATTGTATCTTTCCGAAAGCATGGTCTTCCAAGATTTTCCTTTCTTGGCATCAAATACAAGAAGCATCCTACCATTATATCTTCTCTACACGCCTGCAAACTTATCTCGAAAGGATGTGAAGTTTTTCTTGCTTCAGTCATTGTCACCGAATCTAAGGAAATTATCCTAGCAAACATTCCTATTGCAAATGAATTCCCTGACGTATTCCCATCCGAACTACCTAGTTTACCGCCCGAGAGGGAAGTAAACTTTACCATTGAACTCATTCCAGGTGCAGCACCTGTTTCTATAACCCCTTACAGGATGTCCCCCACAGAGCTCAAGGAATTAAAGAAGCAATTACAGGAACTTCTAGACAAGGGTTTTATCAGACCTAGCACATCCCCTTGGGGTGCGCCGGTTCTATTTGTCAAGAAGAAGGATGGTTCTCTCAGGTTATGCATTGACTACCGGCGATTGAATCAACTTACAATCAAGAACAAATACCCATTGTCGCGTATTGATGAGCTCTTCGATCAGCTTTCGGGAGCAGAATATTTTTCTAAGATTGACCTAAGATCAGGTTATCATCAGCTTAGAATCAAAGAAGAGAACATCTATAAATCGGCTTTTCGAAGTCGTTATGGCCACTATGAATTCGTGGTAATGCCATTTGGGTTAACTAATGCCCCAGCAGCATTCATGCAACTTATGAACAGTATCTTCCAGCCATATTTAGATCAGTTCATCGTCGTCTTCATCGATGATATCCTGATATACTCCAAGATAAAAGAAGAACATGAAGAACATCTAAGGATAGCCTTGCAAACACTTAGAGAACACAAGCTATATGCCAAACTCAATAAGTGTGAATTCTGGCTCAAGGAAGTCTCATTCCTATGCCACATTATTTCAAAAAAAGGAACTACTGTGGACCCTTCTAAGGTAGAAGCTGTCAGAGATTGGAGCCGACCAACGACTATATCTGAAGTTAGAAGCTTTTTGGGTCTAGCAGGTTATTATAGAAGATTCATAAAGGACTTTTTAAAGATCGCGGTTCCTTTAACTAGACTTACCAGAAAAGAAAATCCTTTTATCTGGTCGAAGGACTGTGAAAAGAGTTTTCAAAATCTTAAGAATCATCTTACAACAGCCCCTGTTTTGTCACTACCAATAGAGGGTGCTGGATTTGAAGTATATACGGATGCATCTGGAATTGGCTTAGGTGTGTCCTTATGTAAGATGGAAATGTGATTTGCTATTCTTCAAGATAATTGAAACGTCACGAAGAAAATTATCCTGTACATGATTTGGAATTCGCAGCAGTTATTTTCGCCTTGAAAATTTGGCGTCATTATCTTTATGGAGAAAAGTTCACTGTCTATTCGGACCATAAGAGTTTGAAATATTTATTTTCTCAAAAAGAGCTTAACATGAGGCAGAGGAGATGGTTGGAATATCTTAAGACTTCGATTTCGCTATTCAATATCACCCTGGCAAGGCAAATGCTGTAGCAGATGCACTCAGCAGGAAACCAATTGGTATGTTACCAAGTCTCATGATTAGTATGACTAACCTTGTTCCTCAATTTGCTCAATTGAATCTAGATGTTGACATTAAGGAAGATAATTGTTTCATGGCAAATATCCGAGCTCAACCAACATTGATTGAGGATTTGGCCAAGTTACAAGAGGATGACCCAATTTTACTGGAAATTAAGGCCAATATTGAACAAAGACCGGATTTTTCTATATCCAAAGATGGAAGAATGCTATTCAAGGGCCGAATGTGTATACCCGATCATGAAGATACAAAGAAATTGATCTTAGAAGAAGCACATAAATCAAAGTATACCATTCATCCAGGAGGTACAAAAATGTATCAGGATCTCAAAAGAAACTTTTGGTGGCCCAATATGAAGAAGGAAGTAGCGGACTTCTATCTCGGTGTCTCACATGTCAATAAGTGAAGGCGGAACATTTCAGACCCCCAGGTAAATTACATCCCTTAAGCATCCCGGAATAGAAATGGGAGAACATAAGAATGGATTTCATTATTGGACTACCTAAGACAAGAGGTGGACACGATGGAATATGGGTAATTATAGACCGATTGACTAAATCTGCACATTTTATACCAATAAAAAGTCGATGGTCTGTAGATATTCTAGCAGCACTATACATAAAAGAAATTGTCAAGTTACATGGAGTCCCTGTCGACATTGTATCAGATATAGATCCCCGATTCACATCATAATTTTGGAAGAGCCTACAACATTCACTTGGGACTAGATTGAATTTTAGCACCGCTTTCCATCCACAAACTGATGGCCAAACAGAAAGGACAAATCAAGTGGTAGAAGATATGCTCAGGGCTTGTGTCATTGATTTTGGAGGAAGTTGGCATGATCACTTGCCTTTGGTAGAATTTGCATATAACAACAGCTATCAAGCAAGCATACAAATGGTACCTTTCGAAGCTCTATATGGGAAAAGTTGTCGATCACCAATATGTTGGAATGAAATAGGGGAAAGGTAATTTCTAGGCCCCGATTTAATCAGGGATTCTACAAAGAAAATCAAGCTCATTCAGGAAAGGATGAAAATGTCACAATATAGGCAGAAATCTTATGCTGACAATCGAAGGCGCGACTTGGAATTTCAAGTAGGAGAACATGTATATCTAAAGGTTTCTCCGGGTCGTGGTATTCTAAGATTTGGCATTAAAGGAAAGCTAACTCCAAGATTTATCGGTCTATTTGAAATCCTCGAAAGGATCGGTGAAGTGGCTTATAAATTGGCTTTACCGCCACAGTTAGCAGGAGTTCATGACGTATTTCACGTCTCGATGCTGAAGAAGTATGTGTATGATCCAGATCACATTATCACTTATGACAATCTAGAGATTCAGAAGGACTTGACATATGAACAAACACCAATAAAGATTCTGGATCGGGAAGTGCGTCAACTCAGAAATAAGGTCATTCCTATGGTGAAGATTCAATGGAAGAAAGCATGGCCTTATGAAGCAACATGGGAAATCGAATCAGCTATGAAGAAAAGATTCCCGGAATTATTTAATTGTAAGTACACTCTCCTCAATCCATGAATTGAATTTGGGGTCCAAATTCTTCTAAGTGGGGGAGGGTGTAGAGCCCCCAAAATTTATAAAAGTAATTTCTAGTTATTTAAATAATATTCTGGCATTAATTGGGCTAAATAATCAATATAAGGCCAAAATTGTGTTAATCAATTAACCCAAACCACTTAATTAAAGTCCAAAAGATTTTTTAACTCAGGCCCATTAAGTTAGGCCCACATTCTAGAAGGTAATTAAGTCTATCCACGGATATTAAGGATAAATACTAAGATAATGATTTAGATAATTAACAAGAGAGTTTTTATAAATTGAAACTCTAAGCTACGATGACTGTAACGGTCTATCGTAAGACCGCCATAGCCAAATGACGCGGGGGCATTCGACCGTTACATTCCTGCTGGTTCCGTGAAGAAAGGAACTCATGAAAAGGTTGTAATTTGAGGTTCCTATCCACTTTGGATCGACTTGGGAAGGATTGTAAACACTCTAAGGACTCTTAGGGCGGCTTTGACAGCCGGATAAGAGGGTGCGGCTAATCGACCCCGAAGGGTCGATTGAGATAATCGGGGTCAGTTAGCCGATTGTGTGAGGGGGAGGGCGAGAGGAGGCAGGGCCCACCGGTTAGCCGGTGTCGGCTAACCGGGGGACAACCCATTTGTCAAAGGCGCCCTTAGAGATTAGGATTTGATGAAATAAGGACTCTAAACTCGATCTAATCCTCAAAACCTAGCCTAAACTCTATAAATAGGGCATAGTTCTGAACTGTGCGACCCTTACTTTTTGAGCATAAGGAAGCAAGGTAAGGAGTCATTATCGCAAGTAAGTTCTTTAGAATAATTTGTTTACAATCTTTAGACTAACTCCCCTCCGAATTTCACATCTTTAGGTCAAGAGGGGGTGGAGTTAGAGCCTAAAGAAGTTGCTGAAAAAGTCACAAGAGAAGGAAGGGATCTAGGGCACGGTTCTCAACCAAATTCGGAAACTACAGTCTAAATAAGAGGTAGGTTATCTCATGAACGGTAAAAACAACAGGATATGACTAAAAACCCTCTGGTTTGATTGAATTCCATGCATGGTAGAGTATTGATTTCATGTTTTATTTGTTCTATGCACATCATGCACCTCTTAGCCAAATTAAGAAATTAAAACATGACTATTCATCTATTCATGATTACCTATGCATGTAGATGGCCTTACTTCGTTAACATGACTAGAAACTCATCATGTTTTGATAAAAGACATGATGTGAGTTGATCTCTTAGTTTCTATGATTGTTATCTATTAACAGATACTGTAACGCATTAGCATAGGACCGTCGCTTCCAAGTAACGGCCCTACGACAGACCGTTACACACTCTGTGATATTTGAATTGCACTGTTGTTTCTGACGCGCTTGGACAGACGCGTTACAATCATGTAACGGCTGGGTCCTGACCGTCACTTTCACTGTGACGCCCCATCTCCAGACCGTTATATCATGTGTACTGTCAACCTTTGACATATTATAACTTGCCAATATTACCATTGTTTAAGCCTAGTTATCTAAGTTATAACCCGATCTCATGTTTTAAGGTTATTTGATCGTTCATAACAGGTATTGCATGTTTTGGTATCACTTTTATGTTTAAGCTATGCTAATTTCATGAAGCTAAAACCTATAGTTTTGTACTATTAAAGCATGATTATAAAAGCATGACTTGTTAGCATTGTATTGACGGAGTTTTCGTCACAGTTTTCATATTTATTATACATGTCACTACCTGTCAATAGAGTCAATTCTATAAGTACATGGCACTTACTCCGGTATGATGTCATTAGTTCACACATTGCACTATAGGAACACTATCTTGGACATGAGGACCTCTCTATTTGATAATCCTTCCAATGGACTAGGAAATCATTGTTTCAAGGCCTCCGTAAATCTCCGCGAGCCTGGGATTCCCACTAGGACGCCGAGTTGGTTGTACCAATAAAAGCCCATTAATTAGATTACACTATCGGGTTTCTGGTTCTTGAAAAATAACGGCCCTGGACTGGACCGTCAGGCCAAGTAACGGCTCAGCTCCAGACCGTCGCATTCCTCTGAGTCTATCTTTATCTTTCTGGACTCTGGTCATTGTAACGGCCCAGCATGGACGCGTAACATAATGTAACAGCCCAGCCAATGACCGTTACATAGCTTGTATATGTTAACCCAAGGATTGACCAAGGGTTAATATTCCAATGACTCTAGACATACCTTGATGATCTAGAACTTATCATATTGCTTAATTTGACGTAAGATAACGAATGAGAGTTAAGAAAAGTACCGTTATGCTGCCGATTTATTTCCAAAAGCATAGCCTTGTTTAAATCTTTCTTGACTCATATTGTTCATCCGTTCAAGCATTCATTCATTGATTTTAGTTATCATAAAATTACTGAACTTGTTATATTCTTGGCCATACTTTACTGTTACATGCGTGGAAGTAGCTTAATTTATAACTGAAGATGCGATCGAGCACTAATTATGTTCAAGGGCTCTATGTTAGTCCCCTCGGCTGATTGTCGGAAACATACTATTTTATAAACCATGGGGTATGATGCTACTAGCGTCGCATTGCGCTGGGAGTACTATTTCTATAAATAAGTGAAGATCCACGGCACAAAATGACATTCTTGCTTGATATTCCACAGAAATTCACGAAGCACTTGTCCTTAAGCATAAGATGCTAAAGTGAGGAATATGTGGCTTGCTAGTACAATCTCGTTACATTCTTGTTCATGGAAGGCCAATATCATGTTCTTGTTATATTCTTGCTAGTTCATTCTTGATCATTCTATCTTACATGGTTATCTTGTTTCTATTGATTTGATCGCATGATTGATTCGCATTGCATGATTTTACCTAATTCTTTAGAGCTAAAATGATAATTACTTAAATAGTGCCTTCATGTTGATACGAAGATACCTACTGGGTAAGTGTGCTCATGACCTATTGTTCAATGATTTTCAGGAGATGGAAATAGTTCGGATTCGGATTCGGGCTATACTAGTAGCGGGTCAGGAAGCGAGTGAAAGCGTTATAAAGATGAGAGTGAAGACTTAGGAAGTTAAAGTGTCTAGATTGAGTCAATGTAATTTTCCTATTTCTTGAGTCTAGTAGAATGGAAATCAAATTAGTGATTGTATCTTGAATATTGAGCATTATGAAATAAAGTTGAAGTTTGATTAAATCTTGTGCAATTGCATTTACTTGTGTGTGATTGTCTTGCGCTCTGATTGATTCTTGTTTGCAAGAGGCTTACCATGCCGGCTGTTCGCGCTCCCCGAGCGAGTCTTCCGCTGTAATTAAAGGCTCGGGGCGTGACATGCTCTGTCCTCAGATCGTTTCGCAATTTCTGAAGAGGCTCCAAGGTTGGAATCCGAGGGCGATCGCAACATGGCACTAGGCGGAGTTACGAGCAAAAGGGGTAGCGGGGGTAGGGGGTTCCGACGTGGAGGGGGATAGCCCCATCACCACATGCGTCGCCTTGTTAATTTCCCACATCCAGTCGCTCTTGCAGTGGCGCTGCCAGAAATCCACCTAGCAGTTCACAGAGCTTTGTTGCTCAGATCGACCCTCTAATGAAGGGAAACACGGTGGAGCTTCTGGTGTTGCAGGGGGCTGTCCGACGGGGGGAGGGGGATATACTGGGGGGGGTTTCTGGTATTGCAAAAGGGGGGGTGCATCTCCGACGGGGGGAGGGGGTTCCGACCTGGGGAAGGGGGTGGCAGGGGTGGGTGTGTTGTAGAAGGGGAAGGTGCATCTCTGGGGGTGGTGGTGAAAGGAGTTGCGGGGGAGGGAGTTCCGACGATATTGTGGGTGGTGATCGATAGGGATGTAGCAGTTAGAGGGGGCGGCTATCGGTGACGATGTGCCCATCACAACTACCTCCCACGGTCCCACCCTCTCTTCCAGGTAGAGTCTCTCTCTCTCTCTCTCTCTCGTACCATTTGTATGATATGGATTTACACAATGACATGCGAGCTAATACGTTTTCAGGAATAATTTTTTTTTACAAATTTCATTTTAGCAATGGCTAACACGAAAAAACCCATGATCAATATAACCTTATTGTATGAACGGATATGTAAAAAAATGTCCCCCTCATTGGCCACCATGACTTGTCGTTGGGTATATGGAACTTACATGAGTTAGAATTTAATAATTGGAGTTTTTGTTCAAAAAGTTTAATTAGAGTTAAAAACACTTCGCGTGTTTTGTCTTATTAGTGAAAACAATTCTATTGTGTAAACATAAATGTAAGAATGTCTCTATATTATGTAGCATTATAAGCTTTTGGATATCTATTAACCATAGGGGTAATTTTGCACATGTTTATATTGTAGAATTTATATTATACATAGTAGAATATAAAAAATTTAGTAGTATACATGTAATTATCCCCACTATGTTTATTTCAATAAATACTTATCTTATTTAATTATCAAGTTACCTAAGAAAGCTAGTAGTGATGCTTACCATCCTCAGTCTACATTTGTTGAAATGGACTAGGAACGAATACGAGTCTTAGTCGTTCTATATGCCAACTATATTTGATTCCTCCTTATGCATATCAGGGTTTGACGAATCATTTGTATCGATCACATCGATATTTTATTGATATAGTATAATTAGATATTATTACATACCGAGGTGAAAAAAGAACTTATATATATAATATATGTAAAATAATTTAAATTTTTTAAAACTCAGTTGGTTAGGTGATCTATGCTCGTTATGTAATATGTCCTGGGTTTGAATATGGGGAATGTCTTTGGGATTTAAAATTTTTTTTACCAAGAATGTTAAAAAAAAATAAAAAGACTCGTGCGGCCGGTGCATTTCGAACCAGTGAACCCTATATTAAACACAAGATCTCTAACCAACTCACCTACAAAATATCTTTAATATAAAATATAATAAATAATATTTAAAATATATAGGAGTGTACCGGTTGCATACTGTAGACCGGGAGTATCGGCCTACAGTTGATACGGTCCGATATGGACGATTCGTCTCGTACCGAACCGGTTTGTAAAATCTTGATGCATGCAATATCAGAAAACGACCTTCTTATTTCCTTTTTCAATTATGGTGAAGTAAAAAATATGCTTATTCTAAACAAAAGAAATATAATAGGAGTTTTTACGTATAAATCATTGTTAAAATAAAAATTACAGATTTAGTATTCCCACATTTATATTTACATACGTATCATTAAAACCGTTAATATTGTGCAAAAAGCCCGTCGCAACATTTTAAGTGATCTTTTTGCACAATATCCGAACATAATCGATGGTCCTTTTGCACTGTTTTAAGTGATTTTTTTACTATAAAATAGTTTTTAAAAAGCATTCAGTGATCTTTTTTGCATAATACTGATATTTTCAAAGATATGTGTACAAATAAAAATACAAGAATGATAAATATATAATTTTTGATCTAACAATGCGAAAATCTCAATATTATATGGCAACGTGTTATCAAGACTCAAGAGAACAATCTAAACTATTTATATAATATTAAAAATCTTTAATCACCACCTAGCTGATGTGTCAAAAAATATGCCATTGTATTCTTCACATTGTCATATATCTTCTCGTAATAAGTAATGTTGCTTTAGTTATAACCATTTCAGAAATAAATAGGATATAAAAATTTAAAGCAGTATATAGGAGTGCATAAAAGATTTTAGAGATATATGTTGTTGTTTCAATTATCTGAGATGGTTAAATAAGGGTGAGTTATAAACAAAAAGCACAGGGTAACATGGCAATAAATGACAAAATATGGAATATTATAAGGATATATGTTGACAATATATTGAAGGGATAATTGTAAAAATAACTCTCTTGCATATCCAATTGCATAAATGTCACCCTTCCTTACATATTGATTAGGGTTTTTTAGGTTTCAATCCTTGAGAACTTGCTATATTCGAAAAAGAGTCTCCGTATCTTAACTCATTATGTTAATATCCTCGTATCTTAACAAATCATCTGACCAAGAATGTCTGATAGCTAGACTGATACAGTATCTTATACACCAGCTCCTAAGCCTCTCTTTGGCATTGGTTTATCCCGGGGTTAGCTCTAAGTTGACTCCGGGATAAATTTTTTTGTGCTTTGATAATGAGTTAGTGTTAGTCGGGTTAAGTTAAGGGCTAACTCAGGGATATTCCTGGGTTTTGAAACCCACACCCAAGGGTGGGTTAAGGTGGGTTAACCTCCTACCTCAATAAATACTCAATTAAATGTATCTCTCTCTCTCATAATAAATGTTGTTTCTCTCTCTCATTATTACTAGGTTAACCTACTATTTATCAAATCATACTAGATTAAAATTAGGTTAGCCCACATCCTTACTCCCAGATTAACTACCCTCTTACCAAATCAAAAATGAGTTAATTTCGGACTACTTTAATCGGGTTGACTTAGCCCATCTTTAACCTAACTTCATACCAAAGTCACCCTAATTGAACTTAATCCAACAATTACCCTTGCAGCTCTTTGGTCGGGGGATAAGGGTAACTTGGGTTATCTCAAAGAGTTATGGGGTGTTTGGGAACACTTAAAAAAAAACTCTTTCTATCTAAAATATTATGTTATGTTAATTTTTAACTTAATTTTTAAAATTAATAAAAATAGATACTATCTGTTTGATAAAATTATTATAATTTTTTAATTTTGTGTTAACTTGTTTGGCATGACATCATCGGCATCTTTTTTTCACCCAATCTCATGATCCGAACTGTACTCAGGTCGGAGGGGGGGGGAGGGGGATGCGCAGGGCGGAGCCGGAGGTTCGCACCGGACGGGGGGAGGGGGCTGCGCAGGGGAGAGTCGGAGAGGGCTGCGGGCGGAGGGGGGAACCGGAGGGGGGGAGGGGGCTGTGCAGGGGGGAGCCGGAGGGGGCTGCGGGCGAAGGGGGGAACCAGAGGGGGGGAGGGGGCTGCGCAGGGGGGAGCCGGAGGGGGGAACTGGAGGGGGGGAGGGGTCTGCGTCATCTCCTCCGGCGAGTCCTCCCCGCCGCCGCCCACCCTCCCATTCCCGAGCTCTGCCGCCGCCGCCCACCCTCCGCCGCCGCCCACCCTCCCAGGCCCAAGGGCAAGCTCGACGCCGAGAAGAAGAAGTGGAAGGCGCCAGACTCCCGCAAGTCGTCGTCGCCGTCGTCAACGGCCCTGGCGAAACCGAAGGCGCCGAAGTCTGGAAAGCGGGGGAGGGGAGGGGGTCGCCAGCGAGTGTTTTTTTTAAAAAAAAATTGATCCAGTGTTATTTTTTTTTAGGAAGATTTACATTAGATTAGATTCTCTCCCTAAAATTTAGGAGAGGAATATCAAACAGGGTTATAAGATCTCTTACTCTTTTTTTTAAATCGAGAGAAAAAAGAGGTAAAAAAGAGCAACCAAATACCCTATTAGTCTGTCCCAGATAATATATATATATATTACTTTCATAGTAGAGATGTTATTTCAAGGGTTAACCTTGTTCCAACTCTTGAAGTCCCACCTTTGATTGGGGGTTATCTTCCATTTGTCCCTGCGATAACTCTCAATTTACCCATTTCTTAGTTTGAATTGACAAAAAAGTTAATCGGGTTAAATTTAAGGATAACTCTCATTTAATCTTGAAAGGTTATTCCATCTTAAGAGATGGGACAGAGTTAACCCTCATTCATCTAAAAGCATAACTCATTACCTATCAAAATAAATGAGACTAAATTTTGAGACAAATTAATATAGAAGATGTAACCCTTATTTTAGAGTTAACCCTCATTCATCTAGAAGCATAACTCATTACCTATCAAAATAAATGAGACTAAACTTTGAGACAAATTAATATAGAAGAGATAACCCTTATTTTATCTATCCCTCTGTCAAAGAGGGAAGAATTAGAAAAAGGTGGATTAACTCGGGTTATTCGTAGAGTTGTTCCGGATTAGTTAGCTCCTTCTACTAAAATATTTTTTTATGTTAACCCATGATGTCTCTTGTACAATCCAAGGATATCCCCGTATCACAAAATGAGAGGACAGGCAACCCCGTCTCCATCCCCCCTCTGTTTCTACTTTGTGTTCCACAGAATTGCACAACAGGGAAGGAGACGGTTGGCAAATGCATTCCCTCTGCAATTTTTTTTGAAAATAGTCTTTTTATTAAATAATTATCAAAATACACTATGCATTTTGACGAGAAAGTGTGTATTGCATGCTTGAATTGTGTACCTTGTTAAAATTCTACATTAACTCCAATTTATAAGATTCTATTGCAGCTTACAAAGGGTGTATCTTGGTGTAAGATTATGTGTTCGAGTTTATAAATATGTATTCTAAAAGTTTATTATAGCTTAAAATGTTCCAAGTTTTTTTTTTCTCACGGATGCTGTATCAACTTACAAAGCGTTTAACCTAGATAAAGAACTACATGTTTAGAGGAGAAGGTGTTTATTACAAATCAAATGTACGTATTCCAGTGGACAAGAGGGCACATATTTGAAAATATTTTACCTGAACCATGTTCTGATAAGTACTTGCAAAAATAATATATTTTTAAAAAATCCATTTTCCTCTCTCTCTCTCTCTCTCTCTCTCTCTCTCTCTCTCTAACATAAAAGAGTATTAGTTAGTGGGATTACCCACCTCGAGATTATGAAAAAATTACGGAGCTACATTTTCTAACCTCAGTTCCCCCATTCCTCTCCCGGGCTCCCAATAACTGGAAGAAGAAAAAAAAGAAGCTGTGAAAGCAGTACATCAAGGCGCCCGTTTAGTTTAAACACAACAAATGTGTTTATGTATTCATGTTTGTATAAAGATGTGAGCTGCAATTTTACTTTTGATAAAGAATAAGAATTCATAGTGGTGATTTGGAAGAGAGTTGTAGGAGTAGAAAAAGATGATATATACCTTCACAAAATTTTCTCCCTAATTTTAAATTTGGTTTAAGTTTCGCAAATTTTGGTTTAATTTTACGAGTTGTGAAACCAAATCAAATTGAATAAATTTAATTAATCTTTTTATAGATAGGTATATATTTATTAATAATGCATAATGCATATTAAAAATCTTTTTAAAATTAATTATATGCGTGGAGTTATCCATGTATAAACATGTATTTTTAATTTTAAATATAGCATTAACAGATATTTTATATTAAAATACAAAACTTTGCTTTGTGCGGAATCACACTAATTTATTTTTAATAATACTTATTGCAGACTCAAGCATTTTTGCAATCTCGAGATGTGCAATAATTTTTTTATTATTATTTTATTTTTTAACAATATTTATTATTATCTAAGGAAGAGGGATGCTGAACAAGGGCAAAGACCTTCTCCACGAAAGGGTTATGCTGCTTGTCCAATGGGAAAGAAGAAAGTTAGAATACGAAGAGTTTTTATTTTTTTGACGGTGGTCGGGACATTTTCAATATTTCATATAGTTTAATGTTTATTATTATATATTCTCAAATATTCACCCGATGTCGACGACTTGAGAACCAGGGTTTACCGTCTCGATCGACCCGCCCGTCCCGGTCACGGGCTGGGACGGGTCGGGTCAGTCCCGACTCGGTCCATCTCGATCCATCTCGTTTCAAAAGTGGATAAAAAAGGTTATATATATATATATATATATATAATATATAAAATAATAGATTAAAATAGAAAGACACTTTATATATAATATAATATAATATAATATTAAAATAATGAGGTGACCCGGTGACGACCCACGACCCGGGCGTCCCGCCCACAACCTAGGTCGGGTCAGGTTGTGCGGGTCAGGGCGACCCGCACCGGGTCGACAAACCCTATTGAGAATTACAAAGATATAACTGTAACCATCGGAGTTATATCTAGGATAATAGATATAATCGAGAGGTTTATTTACAAAAATTGACATTTAGGCCCTATTTAATATTAGAATAGAATTTGTCACCTTGTGAGAGAGAAAATGTGGGGTCCACTTCTCATCTCACACACATGAGGGTTTAATCGAGCTCGGGTGAGATATTCGACCCTTTGAGGTCGAATATCTTAACCCAGCCAGATTTTTAAAGTGACCCTCAAAGAATTGTATATGAAAAAAAACCAAAAAAAATATTTGATCAGCCACTGGTCCAATGGATCAACTAAAGGAGCCATCGATTAGACATAACTATGGGAGTGGACAGGTGTTGAGAGTTTAGGCGAGAGTGTGGCCTATTTGCAGCTACAGAGTTGGTCACCTCTCTCTCTCTCTCTCTCTCTCTCTCACACACACACACACGTACAAGTAAATATAAAATGATGAGATTTTTTTGACTATATGACTAGAATAACTATAGAGGCTAGCCCCGATTGATAACACTTTCGCCATGGGTGATTTTTAAAATTTTATTTCATCGTACTGACCATCGACATGAGAAAGATTACCATCATCATCATCATCATCATCAGAGCCTTATCCCAATTAATTGGGGTCGGCTACATGAATCATGTTCCGCCAAAGATTTCTATCAAGTGCAATATTCATATTTAAACTCAAGGAACTAATGTCCTTCCTAATAATATCGCACCATCTCATTTTAGGTCTTCCTCAAGCTCTTTTACTAGCACCCACTAAGATTTGGTCACATCTTTTAACCGGCGCTGAGTTAGGGCGACGAAACACATGTCCAAACCACCTGAGTCTATTTTCTCTCATTTTGCTATCAATTGGAGCTATCCCTAAGTCCTTACGGATGCGCTCATTCCTAATCTTGTCTTTCTTAGTCTTACCACACATCCATCTCAACATCCTCATCTCTGCTACACACATTTTGTGGATGTGTTCCTTTCGTACAGCCCAACACTCGGTACCATATAACAAAGCAAGTCTCACAGCCGTTCTATAAAATCTCCCTTTGATTTTCACAGGTATATGACGATCACAAAGGACACCTGATACACTTCTCCATCTTAACCAACCTGTCTTAATCCTATGCGTAACGTCATCATAAATCTCCCCATTCTCTTGTATGATAGACCCTAAATATCGAAAGCTACTACTCTTCGGAATGTTATGTCCATCAATTAGAACCATGTCTTCCTGAACCACTCTCTCATTACTAAAATTACAGTGCATAAACTCTGACTTACTCCTACTAATTTTAAAACCTTTAGACTCCAAGGCAAGTCTCCAACGCTCTAACTTAGCATTTAGAGCATCAATACTCTCATCAATTAAAACAATATCGTCTGCAAATATCATACACCAAGAGATATCCTCATGCAATTGTTTAGTTACTTCATCCATAACTAAGGCAAAGAGATACGGACTTAGTGCAGAATCTTGATGCAAACCTATAGAAACGGGAAATTCACTAGTCTCCCCAGCAATATTTCGAACACTAGTAATAGCACCACCGTACATATCTTTAATCAAATCAACATATCCTTGAGAGATTTCTTTCTTTCTTAATATCCACCAAATCAATTCTCTCGATACTCGATCGTACGCCTTCTCTAAATCAAGAAAAACTATATACAAATCTTTTCTCATCTCTCTATACTTCTCCATTAGCTGCCGTAGTAAGAAAATAGCTTCTGTAGTATATCTATTTAGCATAAAACCAAACTGATTTTCCGATACATTAGTCATACATCGGAGGTGTTTTTCAATTACTCTTTCCCAAAGTTTCATAGTATGACTCATAAGCTTAATTCCACGATAATTATTACAACTTTGAATATCTCCTTTGTTTTTATAGAAAGGAACTACAACACTTTTTCTCCAAACTTCTGGCATTCTCCGTTCCTTTAAAATTTTATTAAAAAAATTAGTTAGCCACTGAATACTAATATCTCCTAGGCCTTTCCATACTTCAATAGGTAAGCCATCTAAACCTAAGGCCTTGCCCACTTTCATTTTCCTTAAAGTATCCTCCACTTCTGACATTTTAATACGCCTAAAATATTGATATTTATCAAATATTGTGGACTCTTGGGTACCTTCTAAAGATAAATCCTTGACGGAATCTCCATTAAGTAACTTCTGAAAATATCTATGCCACCTCCCTTTAATCTCAAGATCCTTAGTTAAAACCCTTTGATCTTCACCTTTAATGCACCGAACATGATCTAAATCTCTAGTTTTCCTTTCTCTTAATTTAGCAAGTTTAAATATGTCCTTTTCACCCTCTCGGGTTCCTAATTTATTATATAAATCTTCAAATGTCTTTGATTTAGCTTTGCTAACTATTTTCTTAGCTCTCTTTTTAGCGATTTTATAGGCTTCTAGGGTTGGTCATTTTTGTTAGTTTGTCAAACTTTAAAGCATTCCTTTTTTACTCTAATGGTATTTTAGATTTCCTCACTCCACCACCAAGTCTCTTTGTTTAAATTCTTTTTACCTTTAGATTCGCCTAAGAGTTGTTTTGCAACCCTCGTTATACAATTTGTAACATTATTCCACATTACATTAGTTTCTTGTTCTAAATTCTAAATATTTTCCTTTAATAGATGATTTTTAAATGTTTCTAAACTTTTACCTTTTAAATTCCACCATTTAATCTTAGAATAATTATTTATAATGATCTTTCTTTTGAATTTAGGGATAGTGACATCCATTACTAACAACCTATGTTGAGGGGCTAGACTCTCACCAGGAATAACTTTACAATCTTTACATAAGACTCTATCGACCTTCCTAATGAGAAAATAGTCAATTTAACTTATATGTGTTCCACTCTTGTATGTTATTAAGTGTTCCTCCCTCTTCTTAAAGAAGGTATTAGTAATTGCTAGATCATAAGCCACAGCAAAATCAAGAATAGTGTTACCCATATCATTTCTATTGCCAAAACCAAACCCTCCATGAATCCTCTCATAGCCTCTATTATCTATACCCACATGACCATTAAGATCCCCTCCAATAAAGATTCTCTCTTCACTAGGGATATTTTGGATCAAACTATCAATAGCCTCCCAAAATTACTTTTTAATACTCTCTTCTAATCCTACTTGAGGTGCATATGCACTAATTATATTCAAAATATCCTCACCTAAGATAAGTTTAATTAACATTAGTCTATCCCCCAATCTATTTACTTCCACAACTCTGTCTTTTAAGTTTTTATCTATTATTATAGCAACACCATTTCTAGAGTAATTATTACCCGTATACCAAATTTTATATCCATCAATGTCTTTAGCTGTCACGCCCCGACGCGGAATATCGGGACGTACAGTCGGGAACGAGCTAGCAAGAGAGAGATCTATCTAAAATAATACACAATGCTACAAGATGGAAATACTAAATGATCATTAACCAACCACAACTGATACAATAACCTCAAATTCAATTAAATACAACTGGAATTACAACCACTAAAACTCAATAACATAACTGAAACTACATGCTCTCCCAAAACACAACTAGAAGTAAGATAACACACTGCTAACACAATAGAACTGACACACTCATGACATCACTCATGCCCTTCCCCGTCGGTAAGCGCGTCACCTGAAAAGCCTGGAAAGGGGGGGAACACAACTATGAGCTGACGCTCAGTAGGAAATAATATGCAATTTACGTGATTAACAAGTTAATTACATTTTTATATGCAATACTAAGAAAGAAAGAAATGACGATAACGATATAATGAAACAACGTAATAACAAGATCTTGCAAGGTCAAGAAATATGTGATGTCAAGAATTAACAAGATAACCAGTACAAGAATTTACAACGGGAGATATAACAAGAGACAGTAGTAAAGAATTGGCCACAAGTAAGTAATATCAATTCATTCGCGATCAAGTAACAAGTAACAAATAACAAGTAGCAAGAGATATTTGTCATAGACGCAACAAGCAAGCAAGTATTTCGGTGTAATGCCCCACCATGTCATTAGCATCCCATGGGCTCAGTAATTTTTCGGGCGCTCTCCCCAGGACCAGACCGGGCCCTTATGATGCGATGTCATTTATTTTTATGGGCCCAAAGTCCCACACGTCCAGACATTCAGTCAATTTTAATGGCCAATTAATCAGAGGAATTTCTGTCAAGAGTATGATGTTTTTAAGGACTAACATGTCCTTGGATTCTAGACAAAAACTCGGTTGATACGGTCACCTCGGTGCCGCTTTACAAGAACTGGACCAAAACTCGGTCCACGGGGTCAAGAAAGAACGGCTGACAGTATACCGTTCAAGTGTGTAAGTAATCCATTCTACTGGAGTAATAGGGCCTAAAATAGCAACTTAACAATTAATTTAATCCTAATTACCAAGTTAATATATCAAGGATTATCCATTATCATTTGCATTAAACCAATTTACCAAAGGCTGATTCAAGATGATAAGGCAAAGAACGAACTCACGCAGGAGTGAAATAGCATATATTAACAGCAATTTAGTTATACCATTAACCAATACTCATGTGGGTTTCTATTTAACCAATGTATGTGTTGAAATGAAAATGATAAACGGCATGTTTTTACACCATGATAGAACATAGGAACCAATGCAAATTGAAATCATAAGGTTTCATGAATAGGTCACTGGTTCTTCCAGAATATAATTTTCAATTGGTCTAAGTTAAATGGGTTGATCCCCTAATGATCCGGATCGATCCTCAGGTCGAAGAACGACAAAAACTGGGTTTCTGGTGCATGGGTCGACCCCTGGGGTCGACCCCCACACTCTGGCTGTATGGGTCGACCCCAGGGGTCGACCCTTGCTGGGTGTTGGGTGGGTCGACCCCTGGGGTCGACCCTCGGGCCTGCCAGGGCTCCCAGAAAACGGGTCGACCCCAGGGGTCGACCCCTGCAAGAACAAACACGGCTGTAACCTCCGAAAAACATATAAACTCACCCAATTGAGATCCAATTGAGTTGGGATCTTAACCACATGATCTAGGATCATTAATATACATACTAGGGTCATAAAACAAGCGATTTGAAACATTAATTTCAACAGAAATCAATTAAATCTTAACCTATTCTATGATGAACACATAAAAACCTAATTCTTGACATGCTTCTACTAAATCATGAAATTCTCTCAATATACATAACAAAATTTGGGACTTCTTATGTCAAAAGAAAGCTAACTTGATGTTGAATCCAACCATATATGATAAGCTATATGTGGATCAAGTTATCTAACTCAAAATCAGCCCGCAATCAAGCTCTAACTCAAAGGTTCACAATATAAATCAGGTTCTAGACATGCTCTCACTAAAAATCAAAATTTTTCAAGCATGCTCAAAGAAAATTGGGGCTTCCTACGTTAAATGAAAGCTAACAACATGCTGATTACATCATATAAGTTAATTAGAGTTTGGCATGTTAAACCTACCTCAATCGAAGAGAGAACTTAAAACCTAGAATAAAGAACAAACTGGATCACCCTTCACAAAACCCACGATAGCTCTCTAGATACCTGATAAAATTGGGGCTTTCAGTCCCACTGGATAGATCTCGTCGAGAGGAACAAAATTATATATTCATGATCGAATTTTGGTTGAGAATTCCTACCTCAATTGAAGAAACAAAGAAGGAAGAAGGAAGCCGACGACCTGCCGACACACCTCCACAAATCGAGCAAGATCTTCCTAGATATGAAACTTCAGCGAACCCCACAGCCACCAAAAGAAACTAGACTCGAATAGCTTTCTATCTATAGCTCACACAGCTTCTGGAGAGTTCTGAGCTGTGAGAAATCGACGGAACAAGAGACGTGTTAAAACGGCGCCGAAATGGTTGACTCAACCAAACTCGGCCGGTTGCGCCTCCTAGAGTTAGGTTTGTGTCAAATTGATTGAGGGCTATTAATCCTTAGCTCATAGCCGTTCATTTGCCATTAATTTGAGCTAATTTGGTCGAGTATTAAGCCCGAATTTTACGTTTTAAACTAAGGTTAGGTAAGGGTTAAAAAGTGTGCACTTTTGGGCTTAATCTCCAATTAGATCTAACCACGGATTTATAATGACTTAATGCCAGAAGACAAAGTTGTTGTCTACATCGACCTTAACATGTTTACTATTTTTATGAATTTTTATAAGATAGTCAGATTTTCACTTATACTATTTCTAACGAATTAAATATTAATAAATCCGAAATTCAATTATTAATTCAATAAGAATTCAATTCTTAATTAATAAAAACTTAATAAATATATTGGGCTCAACTAAATAATTCGGGGTATTACATTAGTTTTATGTCCTTTCCACCTAATTTCTTGTAGGCAAGCTATGTTAACCCTCCTGTCCTTCATTAACTTAACTAATTCTAAACACTTACCTGTTAAAGTTCCTACATTCTAAGTAGCTAGATGGATCCTATATTTTTAGACTTGCTTCTTTACCCGTGTGCGTCTAACCCCACACGAGAACCCTTGCCTATTTGACACCGCAATCGGGCGCCATTGCGGCGCGTCGCTTACGGGGAACGCCCTAGCTAACCCTTGCTCACTTGTCATTCCATCCGGGTTCCGATGTAACGCGTCACTTACGGGGAACGCCCTAGTCAGCCCTTGCTCACTTGTCATTCCATCCGAGTTCCGATGTAACGCGTCGCTTACGGGGAACACCCTAACATTACCATCATTGTAAAATCTATGAAATCTCATCTTTCTCCGTTTTGAAAGATTAGAGAAACACCAACTGTGCTGTGTCTATATTCTCTTTCATACTAAATTTTTTATGGCTCGAAAACCCATATGCCTGAAAGGCATTCGTCGACGCTTAAATGATGTCGAGGATTTCACTCGTTGAAATCCCCGCTTAACATGTTCCCCAAACGCGGCATAAAACTATGGTTGACGGTTGGTGGCATTGATAGATGATACTTGAGATACATGGTGGGAACCGTGGGATGTTGAGGATATCATGATGACATGATGGATGAAGAGAGTATTTACGATGTTTGAAAAAAAAATTTACATTATACTCGTGTAAAGTTTGATTTTGTCAAATATATCGTTCATCGGAATATATTATCGTGAACATCCTCGAAATATGAGTACTGTCACGATTATACTCTCTTGCCGTAACTCCAGTGTGTTTAATCCGAGTTAAGCATGAGTTAAAGAGTAAAATTTTTGTATATATATCCCCATAAAATTTAATTTTGTCAAATATACTTTAGATCTAATGACAGTAGATAATATATTTCATGAAATATTCTCTTCCGTCGACGATAATAACTTAAAGAGGTATAATCGTAATATTTCTATTTGAACGAAGGATATTCATGATAACATATTCAGACGATAGATACATTTGACAAAATTAAATTTTATAGGGGTATATATGTAAAAATCTCAAAAAAGAATTACTCCTCGCAAGTAACAGATGCTTTGACATTTCTAATTTTTCAGACACTGATTAAGATATTTTATTAAATTATTTCATTTAACCTTAGCCAAACGCTGTGACAAGGACCCCCCCCCCCCAGTTCGTCAAACTTCTGGCTCCACCGGTTACATCACGCACAGTTGCACACTGCTGTGAGTGCAATCCCAGTAAGACCGGTGTGCCACTAAAGACGGAAGCTTTCAGATCTCTTCACGACAAGAGGAATATCATTGCATGTACACTTGTTCGTCAACCTTTTCATTATATTTAACTGAAAATTGTCTGGTTTAATTTCTGTTAACGAAATTCCAATTATTTTTACACAGATAACATATATTTAACAAAGAATTTTGAATGATCGGATGAAAGATGATGGGTCTATAAAAAAATAGCAACAAGATATATTAAATGAAACAGCATTTTTGAAAAGGTACAGACAGACTTACTCAGCCGCTCCAAGCTCTGCCCCATTGTTATCGAGCATTGATCAAGTAAAGCAACAGACCAGTAAAGACTAAAATGTTTCGGTCCAAGAAAATAAGATGTCGGACTCATTATTCCATGGATGCAAATAATCCATAATTATGAAAATGAGTTGAATTCATTCAGTTTTCATTTATATATGTGTGTGTGTGTGTGTGTGTGCACATGCAAGTGTAATTACAGAGAAATGAATATTACGTTCAGTAGGCATCTAGGGTGTTACCTGGGCCATGTCAGGTTGGCTGGGGTTTTCTCGTCACTCAAAACATAAATAAACAGAGCGTGTCTTCTCTCTGGTATCTTTTCATCTGCTCAATAGACAACAATGCAAGAAAAATCTAGCTTAGAGGACCTTGTTCTGCATCTGTTAATAGATACCATGCTTGACATGCAGAGTCATGGTGGAGAAGAAAGATACATAAAAGAAATCAAAACCGGTCTTGCAATAGGACATGAAGTGTTTAATCTTGTGCGGCAAGGAAACTAGGTTTCTATGGTGAAGTAAACCCTGAGAACTGGAGAAAACTGGGAAGCTGAGCATTCCACGGAACATGTGCACCAGGTGATGTAAGGGGGAGGGCGACACTTACAATGACATTTTACAGCTAAACATGTGATTGGAAATACTAAAAAGTGAGAGATCCTCACAACAATTTTTCTGTCTCTGAATGCTGCACATAATAGAGGTTGTGTGATATGTAGAAATTGGCTCAACATTTGATGATGCAGGGGGGCTGGGTTCAAAAGATGTCATGCATTCCGAACTAATCCAATCCCTCCTATAAAACACGGGCAGCGATAGGCATCATAAGCAAGGGCCTCACAGCCATCCATCACCTTATGAACCTGAAGGAATACCGCAGGATTACCATACATGTAGGACTATCACTCGGGCATGAAGGAACCATTTGACCTCTGAAGGCTGGATAATACTGGCTATGATCTTGGTAAAAGGACTGTGTGCAAGTTGCACAAGCTAATTGGCCTAGTGGGGTGCAGTTCTTGTGAATGTGAAAACATTGATGCCATCTAGTTTCATGAAAAGATCTCCACTCAAAGAAGCTCTGCTCCTTAAATCTCCCGCAAAGAGCATTCTCATCACCAATGAGTCTGACAGGAGATGAGTTGAACATATACTGGAACACCATCCTGATCTAGAGTCAGAGAAGGCACCCCATCTTCCTTTTATCCATTCCGACCATTGACGTACCGGTGGAGAGGCAAGTGCCAAACTCTGAGTCCAAACCATGTTTATAGAAATCATCACTAGAGGAGTTATCATTGAAGAAAACTTCAGGGATCCTAGATTTCACAAGGGCCATAGATGAAATCAAATTTTACATTTACAAAGTAGCACACATGAATCTTCATTTGTAAACATGTCCCACAGAGATATCTTGGGTCTTTTGACTCTTGTAATAAACATTCTGATGTGATTAATTCCCGGCAGCATTTGAGAGGGATACTTGCAAGTTGCGCCCATATCTTTGGGCGGCATTTGTTTTGTTGCCCCTAAACCAAAACAAGATTTGCATCATTTCTTCAGATTTGTCAACTGATGATGTCCCTTGCATAAAAACAAGGACAGATCATGATCTACCGGGACATGAGATGAGCACTTATCAATTGGAATCTCCCATTGTCCATAATTTTTGCCACAATAACAGACCATAAACATTGTAGAAATGACAGAATTCTAGGCTGCCTGCATATCCAGCTCCCAGATGAAGGATCATGTTAAAGTTTATATCCGCATGCAACCTTGTGTTTATCTGGTATGTTTCTCCAAGAGGCATAATAGTCTAGCAGGTAGCATCCAATTTTCACCCTGGATGGAAACTGGCAGTCCACCATCCATTTACCTTAAACAATTTGTCACCTATATCAGTACCTGTCATTCTCTCAGACCTGCCCAGGGAAACCACAACAGATTTCAGCAGGCTCCATATGAAAGCAATTGCTTCCTTTATCTTGACCAACACCCCAGTGGCCTCGTTTTTCTTCATTTTTCCTTTTTTTGGGGGGGAGGGCGGGGGTTGGTTTTGTATGTCCTCTTGGTAATATGCTGATCAGTACCTCCACCAGTACACGCATTTTCAAAATGAAGAAGTTGGTCCTATCGGATGACCACTCTGCTCTTGGATTTGAAATTTACTTCAGTAAATAAATGACCACAGGAATGTACATGCTGAAAGCTCATTTTTGCCTTCCATCTCAAAGGATGAGTCTAATGCAGGTGTCACACCTCCCAATACTTTGATCAAGCTTTAGACGGTGGAATGCCTAATTCCAAGGGCATGAGGCGGATCTGTAAGATTTATCCTTTTCTCAACGTTATCCATCTGAAGTGCATGACTCTCATGCCTACAAAATTCTATCCCTTCTTCCTGATATAGACACATCAGAGCAGAGTAGATATCCTCTGCTTGTGCATGTGACCTGTCATTAGAATGAAAGATTTGAATTTCATTATCAATCTCAATCCAGCTTATCCCTGGTTCCTTTATCATTCCTCTTTCTTTCGGGATTTTCTTAGCCTCTTCTGCCTCCTCTAATCTTCCTGCCGATGCATAAATATTAGACATAAGGATGTAGTGCGCTGCACTTCTGGGATCCAATTCAAAGAGTTTGCGAGCGGCAAGGCTAGCCATATCAACATTTTTATGAATCCTACAGGCTCCTAACAAAGCCCCCCATGTGGAAACTTCTGGTTCAACTGGCATACTGTCAATGACTTCCTTAGCCCTATCAAGGTAGCCTGCTCGGCCAAGGAGATCCACCATGCAAGTGTAATGTTCCGCCTTGGCTTTGATTGCATGCTCTTTTATCATGGAGGTAAAAATAGCAAAACCTTCCTCCATAAGCCCAGTGTGGGCACAAGATGAAAGAACAGAAAGGAAAGTGATATCATTAGGATATATTTTTTCTTTCTGCATGTTCTCAAAAAGAGTCAAGACTTCTTTGCTGTGGCCATGATGTGCATATCCTGATATCATGCCATTCCATGCTATAACATTTCTCCCCTCTATCAAATCAAAGTATCTTCTTGCTTCTTTGATATATCCACCTTTGGCATACATATTAACCACAGCACTGTCCATAACTACTGATTTATAAGGAAACCCTTTCTTAATAATGCAGGCATGCAGTTGCTTTCCCTTATCAATGGCTGGTATACTGGCACACAGGTTGAACATTTGGACCATAGTCATCTGGTCATATTCAATCCCTGCATTGAGCATTCTCTGAAGGAAAGCGAAGGCCTCATTTCCGAGATTGTTTTTCACATAGCCTATCAAGATATAATTCCATGATGAAATGTTTCTTTCCTCCATATGTTCAAATATTTCTCTTGCATCATCAATCTCTTTACTATCAATGAGCGCTGAAATCATGATATTGTGGAAGTTGACATCCTTCTCACCCATTTTGTTGTAAACCTTCCATGCATAGGCCAGGCTACCACACTTGGCATATGCATCAATAATCATGAAAGATACAACCTTGTGCTCTTCAAGTGAGTTTCTAACAACATAACCATGGATTTCTTTGCATTTTTCCAGGTCAGAAAGACCTATGCAAGCTGAGAGAGAACTCGGGAGAGAAAAACAATCTGGTGCTATTCCAGCAAGCTGCATTTGACAGAAGAATTCTAAGGCTTCAAGAGCTTGCCCATTTTGCATGTGTCCATCGATCATTGAATTCCATGAATAGGCATTCTTCTGTGGCATCCTGCTGAAAATTTTCCATGCATCATCTAGCCTTCTGCTTTTAGCATACATATGAACTAACTCAGTTTCCAGTATCAAGTTGGGTTTAGACTGTGTTCTAATAATATGAGCATGAACTTGCTTCCCCATGTCTAATTTTTTTTGATCTGATGAAAGAACCAGCAGACTAGCAAATGTAAACTGATCAGGTAAGACATTTGTTGATTTCATTGTATGGTAGACTTCAAGTGCTCTATCTGGGTTCCCCTCTTGAACATATCCAGAAAGCAGTGCATTCCAAGACATCTCATTTCTCTCTTCTAACCTGCCAAAAACCATATGTGCCACTTCCGTGCATTCACTTTTAGCGTACATATCTACCAATGCACTACCCAAAATAACATCAGAATCTAGCCATCTCCTGATCAAGTATCCATGCAACTGCCGACCAGTTTGAACATCAGCCAGACAAGCGCAGGCCTTGAGAAGGCTAGCTAAGTTGAACCTGTCAGTCCTGTAACCTAACTCCTGCATTCTACAAAACAGCAAAAAGGACTCTTCAGGGTGACCTAGATGTGCCAAGCCAGAAATGATCGAATTCCAACTCACTTGATTCGTTTGCGTCATCAGACTGAACACTTTTAAACAATTCCCACCATCGCCACACTTAGCATACATATCAATAAGACAATTACAAACAAAGGTGTCATTTCCAAAGCCATGTCCAACCAATTTTGCGTGCACCTGCTTCCCTCTGTCAAGAGATCTCAATCCACCGCATGTCCTTAAAGCTGAAGCGAAGGTAGAGTGGTTGGGCAGCACGTTGACATTCTCCATGCACAGGAAAACACCCCAAGCTTCATCCCACAGAGACCATCTGACGTACCCACCAATGACCGCGTTCCACGTAACCACATTGGCTCCGTTGATTTCATCGAATGCCCTGAGCACATCTTCCATCCATCTAAATGCAGCATATCCATTAACAAGCACGCTCCCTACAACCACATCACGGCTCAAACCATACTTAAGGACCAGACCATGGACCTGAAGCAGCACATCCACAAGCCCAAGACCCACACAAGCCTCAGCCACACTGGGAAACGTGAACCTATCGGGTGGAGCTCCTGACATCTGCATCCGGAGAAAGAGCTCCAGCACCTCAACATGGTCCTCTTCTCGAGCATAAGCCAGAATGATCGTGTTCCAAGCCGTTGAGTTCCTCTCGGTCATTTCGTCGAACAGCTCCCGCGCAAGGGCCAAGGCGGACGGCTCCCCCGACCTGGCATAGAGCATGAGGAGTTTCGTCTGCAGGTAGACGTCGGGCTGGAATCCCTCGGCGAGCATCTGGGCGTGGATGGCCACCCCGTCGTGGAAGGCGCCGGAGTCGATGCATGACTGGATGAGGGTGGAGTAGGAGGACAATGAGGTGGTGCGGCGGGGGAGGCGGGGTGGCCTCGTGAGGGGGGCGCCCGCTGCGGAGCCTGCCGCCGCTGCGGTGGAGGCGCGCTTGTGGGGTTTGGAGAGGATGGAACAGCGGCGGCTCGGGTGGGAGCAAGGGGCATGGACATGGCGGGCGCAGCGGCGAGGCGTTGCGAGGGGACGTGGGTGGGAGGAGCACGGGATGGACAGAGCCATGTCATGTCACATGTGGGCGGGATGGCGCTCGAAAGGCCACCGACGAAATTCTTAGGAAAAAAAAAGAAGAGGAAAGAGAAAAGAAAAAAATATATATATATTTGAGAGAAATTTCTATCGAACACTTCGTGCCGCTACACTTCTGCTAGGGACGTGGGTGGGTCAAGTTTCGACTGAAATTTAAGCATTTAGATTAAAATATTTGTGTTATTATTTTTTTTCTCAAAATAAAAATTAAATTACTTATTTAAGACTATCCCAATGGTAGATGTGCACCACAGGCCCACAAGAATTTTTTAACATAGAGAAGTTTCCTTGGCAACCTAAATTAAAATGGCATAAAGTTATTAAAAAAACTTCATCTGTAAGAGAGAGAGAGAGAGAGAGAGTGAGTGACATAGCAACCAAACAGGTAAGAACTATAAAAATATTAATATAAAAGTTAATAATCCAATCAAATAGTGCCTTAATCATGAATTCGATATGCTTGACCATGTTTTTTTTTATGAAGCACATTATTTTGTATGCAAAGTCTCAAATAGAGTTTTACTCTTATACTAATATTTTAATATCTTTTATGTTATTTCTATTCAACAAAATTATCATGTTAGAGGGCTATATCTCAATTTTTTTATAAAATCTACTTTATAAATTTATTTAATTGGACTACATGAGATTTCATCAGTGTTTACTTGATGTCTTACAATCGCCATTTTAAAAGTTGGCCAAAAATACTCTGAATGTTTATACTACTCAAAATAAGATTTTTTTTCAATTGTTATAACCTTCGTATGCAGAGGAGGACCTCGAATGGGTCGAATGTGAAACTATCTTACTTAGTGATAGAAAAGTCTTAGGTTCGACTCGGGGGGAGACTTACTTGACTCATATTTAATTCTTATCGGGATGTGAACTTGAGATTTGTTAGTCTTACTAGATTTATATCGTCAAAAAAAGTAATATAATCTAGGTATCCAATGATATTAGTTCTTCTAATTCTTATATTTATTTATAATCCTCCATAATTATATATTTATTTAATAAACAATTTGATTTTATCAATCTATATGTGTGTGTGACTGCCCCTTGAAGTTTATCTTATTGCTTTCAACTCTTCTTCTCAATTGCTCATAAACATCTATATATGCGCGCACACACACACAAGAGAGAGAGAGAGAGAGAGAGAGAGAGAGAGAGAGAGAGAGAGAGAGAGTTTCTAGTCTTCTTCTCAATTGCTCATAAACATCTTTGGAACCAGCATAATCTGACCTTACATTACATTCTACGATATTAACAGTAGCAATCAAAATATGCATTATAAAAAATAATAATCAAGACTTCTTTTGAAGACTATTTTTTAAAAAATAATAAAGGGTCTATTCCTAATTGTTGACAAGTTTTTCTATCACGCCCCGAACAAGGCGGAAATATCGGGACGTACAGTTAGAGACACGCTGGCAAGAAAGAGAACTAATCTAAAATAATACATAAGTGCTACAAGATGGAAATACTAAATGATCATTAACAAACCACAACTGATACAATAACCTCAAGTTCAACTTAATACAACTGGAATAATCAATCACTAAAGCTCAATAACATGACTGAGACTAAATGCTCTCCAAAACACAACTAAAAGTAAGATAACACACTACTAACACACTAGAACTGATACTCAAGACATCACTCCTGCCCTTCCCCATCGGTAAGTGCGTCACCTGAACAGCCTGGAAAAGGGGGAAAACACAACTATGAGCTGACGCTCAGTAAGAAATAACAGACAGGTATAAGTGATTAACAGTTTAATTACATTTTAAAATGTCATGCTACACATGATAAAACAATAAAAAGGATAACGGTGGTATCACGAAACAAAATTCAAAGATCTTGCAAGGTCAAGAAATATAATGAATAGAATGGTAAGACAAGAATTTACTACAGGAGATAACGATAAAAAGTTGGCCATATCAAGACAATTCAAGTCATGTCAAGCACGTATGTAATTTCATTTCCACGTCCAAGTAATAAGCAAGTAAAGTAACAACAAGTAGAGTATAGAACAGTGAAGAGTGGAAAGTGAAAAGTAGTAGAAAGTAATGTAGAGAGTAGTGGACAGTCCTAGATTTAACACATGTCAAGTACTGGTGCCAAATGCCACACCTAGTCATTCATCTCCCCGGGGGTACACGTAGTGTTCGGGCGCTCTTCCCAGGACTAGACCGAGCCCTTAATTGTTTGCCAGGCATTGATTTCTTTGGATCAAAGATCCCACGAATCTAGACTTCCACAGTTTATGGCCAGAATTCCAAGGTTTAAACTAAGTAGCAATAACAACTTCAAGTAGGAAAGAGATTCATTTCCAGAATTTCAAGGTAAGTATAATCATCAAGGAGATCGAAACCAAGTCACAACAAGAGTTAATCGTGCTGCGCTACTGTAAAACAGCAGCAATCAAATAAGCTAATCAACATATTAATCCTAATCACCAAGTTAAGATATCATGATTAACCATTATCATTTGTATTAGCCAAAGTGCCAACAAGCTAGAACAAGTTGTCGAAGTAAAGAACAAGCTCTCACAGCGGTGAAATAGAATGCATTATCAGGGGTTTTAGTTACACCATTAATCATTAATTATGTGAGTTTCTATTTAACCAATGTAAGTGTTGTAATGGAGATGGTAAACATCGTGTTTTGTACTATGTTTGCAAGAAAGGACCAATGCAAATTTGAAATCAAGGGGGGTACATGAATAGGTCAATTGTTCTTCAAAAATATAATTTCAGTGGGTCTAAGTTAAATGGGTTGATTCCCCACTGATTCGGATCCATCTTCGGGTCGAAAAATGATAAAAAACCGGGTTTCTGGTGTACGGGTCGACCCCTGGGGTCGACCCCCAACATTTCCTTCAGATGGGTCGACCGCTGGGGTCGACCCCTACATTCTCGTGCAATGGGTCGACCCCTGGGGTCGACCCCCATGCAGGGAGCTGGATGGGTCGACCCTTGGGGTCGACCCCCATGCAGGAACAGGAGGGGACGACCCCTGGGGTCGACCCTCGGGCCTGCAGGGTTGCCCAGAAAACGGGTCGACCCTTGGGGTCGACCCCTGCAAGAACAGCAACGAATGTTGCTTCCGGAAACCACATAAACTCATCCAAATGGGGTCCAATTGAGTTGAAATCAAAACCACATGATCTAGGAATATTAATAGACATTCTAGGGTCATAAAACTACAATTTTGAAACACGAATTGTTACAGAAATTGATTGAATCTCAACTTATATATGGTAATTTCATGAAAACCCTAGTTCCTGACCCACTTCTACTAAATCATGCAATTTTCTTAACATACATAACGGAATTTAGGACTTTTGGTGTCAAAAGAAAGCTGACTCGATTATGAATCCAACCATGTATGGTATGCTACATGAAGATCAAGTTACAGGGCTCAAAATTAGCCCGAAATCAAGCTCTGACTTAAAGGAACACTATATGAAACATGTTCTAGATATGCTCTTACAAAAATTTGAAATTCACGAGGCATGCTCAATGGAATTTGGGGCTTTCTACGTTAAATGAAAGATAATAACATGCCGATTACTTCATGTAAGTTAATTAGAGTTTGGTTGTTAGATCCTACCTCAAACCGGAGAGAGAAAACTCAAACCCTAGGATGAAGAACACTTGGACATCACCTTAGAAAACCCGTGATAACTCACTCCACACCTGATGAAAATTGGGGCTTTCAGTCCCAATGGATAGATCTCGACGAGATGCACAACTTGCTATACTCATGATCAAAATTTGGTTGAGAATTCTTACCTCAATCGATGGATCAAAGACGGATGAAGGGAAGCCAACGGCCTGCTGACCCACCTCCACAAATCGAGCTAGATCTCCCCAGATCTGAAACTTCAGCGAACCCCACAGCAGCCAAATAAAAGAAGACTCGTAGGGCTTCATTTTGATAGCTCATAGAGCTTCTGGAGCCTTCGGAGTTGGGAGTATTCGCTGCTGCAAGCTACGTGTTTAGAAACGGCGCCGAAATCCTTGACTTGACCAAACTATGTCGGCAGCACGTTTTGGGGCTAGGTTTACCTCAAATTGATTGAGGGTAAATGTTCCTTACATTGTGGCCTTCCATTTGCCACTGATTTCAGTTCATTTGGTTGAGTATTCAGGTCGAATTTCGTGTTTTAATCTAAGGGTTAGGTATGGGTCAAAAGTGTGCACTTTTGGGTTTAAACTCTAAATAGATCTTACCACGGATTTACAATGGCCTAATGCCAGAAGAAAAGTTGTTATCTACCTTGACGTTAATCTGTTTACTATTTTTATGGATTTTTATAAGGTAGTCGAATTTTCACTCATACTATTTCTAACGAATTAAATATTAATAAATCCAAAATTCAATTATTAATTCAATAAAATTCTATTCTCAATTAATAAAAGCTAAATAAGAAATATTGGGCTCAATTAAATAATTTGGGGTCTTACATTTTCTCTCTTTCTCTTTCTCTTTCTCTCTTTTCTCTCCTTTCTAAATCACAATATGAAGATAAAATACTAAAAGGGTGGGAAAAGCGTGTGAATAGATCGTGATCGCCACCAAGACACGAAATGTAAATTAATAGCACTACGTACCTCGGAAAGGGGAGGAGATGAGGACACTCGCCAAAAATACAGCGCTGTCAGGATGAATACGGTCTAAGGAGGATCGCCCAAACAGATACACAGTCGATCGATAGGCCGCTTACAGTGCTGGAGAGAGAACGCGGGATGAAGACCGACTGGCACCCAAACGGTCCGTGGTGAGCCGCAGAAGGAGATAAAAGGTCCGTATCATACCGTGTACCTTATCCAACGAATGGAGATGAACCGTGTAGAACTGCCAGACTTCAAGTTGTAGAACCGGATCCTCCACCCCTTCCGACCGGTCAGAGAGGATGGGCCTCGTGCTATGTTTCTGTTGACCTGCAAAACAAAGCAAAGAACAAGAAAATAGAACCCAGATTAGACCATGGACGTGTTGTATCTATAAGAATGAGTGAAAAACTACGCACATGTTGGAATGGGGAATACCTAGGGGTTTGATTTTTTAACCCCTAAAGGGCGTGAAAAACAGTAGGAGGGTGTGGAATAATGTGAATGAGGATGAAAAACGTGGATAGAAAAGGGAAGAAATGATCATGCAATGGGTGAAAGAATGACTAGAAACTTAGACCAAAATCAAATAAAAAACTACTACCCCTTGAACTGGAGGCTCAAACGGACGTAGAGAGCCTCCCTCCCGGGCTACAGTTCGCTCGAAAATCCGACAGCACTTCGACGTAGACGCCGGATCTCCCCCTTTTCAAGCTTGGACTAAGGGTACAATTTATAGACCCCTGAAAGTCCACTCGAAATTGAGGGATTTTCAGCGATAATTAGCTCGATATTATTAAAGATAATTCGTCGATAATACTTCCATCTCCCGCCAGGATCAAACGGGGTCTCATTTGGTTGAGAATCCGCGGAGAAAATGGCAGAGCAAGTGAGAGATTTAACCACGGGTGGAGAGAGAAAACTCAGTTAAACCAAGGACCTCGGATCGGTACGCGGTCGAACGATGGGCCGCTCACACTTGTACACGGTTCAATGCTAGACCGTCTACAGGTGTCGGTGATAAACAAATAAAAAGATAAATAACCCATTTATCCTCCAGAACATAGAGGATAGCACGGCGCAAAATCCTCAGAATAAACACGGTCTACTATGCACCGTCCAATGATATACACGGCCCATCTCTAGACCGTGTAGCATGTGTCGGTGATAAATCAACAAAATCAGGATAAACAGATAATTATCTGAAAACTCAACTGATTTAGGATTCTGGCATAATACACGGTCCAATGATGGACCATCTAACACGTACAAACGATCTAAGGCAGACCGTCTATAAGGATGTTGGTGGAAAATAAATAAAGAAAGATAATCATGACTATTTATCCAAAGACCATATCCACACGGCCATTCAATGGACCGCCGCCTTACGGGATAGTATAATAATAGACCGCTTAGTAAAGCGAGGGTCAACGCCAAAAAGACAAGGTCGACGCTAGTGAAGACTAACGTTGACGTCAGTGAGACTAAGGTCGACGCTAGTTCACTAAACGGTCTTCCAATAGGCCGCACAACTTGAATAAACCGTCAAACGACAGACCGTGTATCAGGTTGTATAGCGGAAAATCAGAAAAATAGCCGATTAATCCTGAGATACATCAAATGGTCTCCAAAGTGACCGCTTAACACTCCAAACGGTCTATCGCTAGACCGCCTATGTGATGGGCGGTGGAAATTAATAAAATGGGACAAACAAGCTCATTTATCCCAAAGACCAAATGAAATCAAGGCCCACTAAGCCTGTCTTCGAGAGCGAACCTAGCCAGGGAGGAAGTAACCATAAAATAAACCCAAAGGCATGCCTAAAAATAGTCTAATGAGTAATGAACAACTTGAGACATCAAAATAGGGGTAAGAGAAATGACTCAACTCATAGGCAAAAAATAGGTGTCAACAGATGTCCCTCCTTAACGTCCTCTTTGCAGGGGAGCGAGCGGAGGTGAAGCGGAAGCGAAATGGAACATAGAGATGAAGCGAAAATGAAGCGGAGCGGACTGAAAAGCGGGCGTTAAGATAAACCGACACCCGTTTCCTCGTCAATGAGCGATAGGAATCTTTCGGAAAACTTTGAACCAAACACTAAGAATGATCGGACCAAAACGACGCCAATCTGGAGAAATTAACTAAATAAAGAGAAAATACACGATCAACCTCACGGGGGACACAATCCCTTGGACCAATGAGGGGATTAGCAACAACGAAAAAGTAAAGAAGCAGGCTAAAAACCTCCAGATGGGGACCCTTAGTCGACCAAACCAGGTGAACAGACCAGAGAAGACCTTCAAACTCTAAGTGGAATAGCTCGTCTTACCCAAAACCATGAACGCACAATCATCCATCACTAACGAGACACTTTCAGACAGACCATGGGCCGTGAATGCTCAAAAAGATGAGTATGATGCATTTTGGGCTAAAATAAAAGAAATCATTAAAACGAATGCAAAGAAAGCCATAAAATAGAAAATACTCGAGAATAGTAATACTAGACTGGAACAATTAGGGTCAGGACGCTATCTGCAACCACGGCGTGCAAGATAGAACCGTCGTCCCCCAATTTTCCCAACCTAACGGCCTATCCAATGATTAAACACATGAACCTAGATCATCATCGTTTTTGTTATAGGGGAACGTCAGATCCTGGAACATGTGAATGATTAGCTGGTTCTCGAGATAACATAGCATAGATACCATATAGTAATGCATTAAGGGACTAGGGATGCGAAATACTTACCTGACTTACCTGGCAGCAGTGGAAATGGGGTGATGCTGCAAAAAAAATCACGAACAAAGTTTTGCAATTGACATATATCATGAAATAAGTTAATTGAGCCAAAAAATTACCAACGAAGCATATAACGCATCAATAAAAGCATCATTCATCATTTAAGCACGTACACGGTCTAACCCAGACCGCCCAACAACATAAACGGTCTAGATAGGGCCGTAAGGGCAATGAGAGAGTGAATCTGATCGTGGTCCTAGCACGGCCTAGTAACGGACCGCTCAGTGAAATGAACGGTCAAAGGATGACCGTTTAAATGGGAGCTGAGACGTTACTAATAAACAGTCTAATCAGAGACCATCTATGAGACAAACGTATCGATAGACCGTGTACCAACTATCGGTTTCAAAAAAAATAAACCAACACCTTCATCTTCTTCCCCCACTCTCCCTTCTCACCATAACCGACGGAGGCCACTCCCCCCATACTCTCTCTATCTCTTAGCCCACAATCTCCCACTCTCCCATTCCTTTCAACCCCACATGCGCTTCAAACATCGGTTCCTAAGACGCCTCGCATGACAAATGGCTAGAGGGGACGCCCCACCGCCGCCGGCGATGAGCCCCGCAGAGGAGGCTCCGGCAGCGCCGTCCACGGCCGAAGGAGACGCACCGCCACTGCCCACGGCCGAAGAGGAGGCAGCGGTGATCATCGTCAAAGCGCTTGAAGATGCCGGAGTGGTAGAGGGAGAAGGCACGACACCGGAGGAGGCGGCTGCACCGACGGAGAAACCGGCCAAAGGGCCATTGACATTCGAGGTAGGCCACACCAAAACCCACCCCATTTTTTTGTTCTTAGTTCATGCATGCAACCCTAGGGGGTAGAAGAGGGGCATACCACCCCTGTAGGGCCAGTTAGGAGGCCTCATGGGCCATCGCCGCCGGTGGGGGTGGTTTGAACGCCGTCGGGCATGGCGACCAAAACACGGTTCAACAGGAACCGCTTAAGAAAACTACAAGGTTCACATAGAACTGTCTGTGTGAAGAACGGTGCATGGGAGACCGTTCAAGGGGATATGAATAGACGGGGTTCTGGGGAGAGAGCATGGTCTGAGGAAGACCGTTGATATCTTGGACGGTCCCCATCGGACCGTTCATGAACTGAAACGTTGAGAATCAAGCAGTCTTCAACAGGCCGCCCACCAGTCAAACGGTCAAGGGGGACCGTATAGGCTCAGATCAACAGAGGCCTAAGGGAGATGCCACACGGTCAGATGGGGACCGTGGGGTTCTGAAACGGTTGGAGGGCTACCGTTCTGGGATAGACGCATGAGGGGTAAATGGTCCCACCTGGGCCGTCTAAATGGAAAACGGTCAATGGGCGACCGTACGGAGAGAGGGGTTCTCCTGGAATGGAAACGGCTTGAAATAAGCCGTTCTGGAGAGGTAAGCGGCCTAGTGGGAAACCGTTAAATTGTCAGAATGTGTTATTTATTTATTTATTTATTTTGGTGCATGATTTATTATGACAGGCATGACTAATGCAAATTGTTTAAATGCATGCAGGGAAAGCGTAGGACCCGAATCTCCTGGTTGCAAGTCTGAGCAGTGTACCTCACACTGCCGGACTTCCAGCGAGAGCGGCTGGCAGCCATGGGCTTCGGGGAGTTCCTGAGCACGGAGGTGACTACACTCGACACGGCCCTCCTTTACTCCCTGCACGACCGGGTGGGATCCGGTGAGCTGGACGTTCATCTTTCCTTGGGGCCACATGGTCCCAATGTTAGAGGACGTTGCGCGCATCACGGGCCTACGCGTTCACGGAGCACCAGTCAGCGGGAGGACTTACCCCAACTACTGGGAGCTGGCCCAAGAGCTTTTGGGTTTAGAGCTACTGCGACCGGAGCGTCAATCGATGACGCTGCCGAGGGCGAGGTTGCAGGACAGTCTCGGACTACGAGGAGCCAGGATCGCGACCGGGGAGTTGCCCAAGCAGCATCTCCAGAGACTGACGGACCGGGCATGACCACGGGTAGCGGCCGTAGTGGGACCGGAGGCAGACAGAGTGCTGAGGCGCTTCCTGATGCTATTCTTCGGGAGGCTCCTTTTCGCCACGCGAGCAGACGTCGTCAGCTGTCGTCTGCTGCCCCTACTTGAGGACGTCGACCGAGTCGGGGACTACGCCTGGGGAGCGGCAGTCCTCGCCTTCCTCTTCAACACGTTGAGCTCGACCAGCCGGCGGATGATGCTTGGCGGGTTCTCCCCTTTACTCCAGGTATGACTCGACTCCTAAAATGACTATGCACTTGCTATATGAATTTTCTAAATGCTTATGTGCTAATATTAAAATGTAATGCAGGTATGGGCCTATGTGCATCTCCCCGGACTAGGGAGAGGAGAGAAGACTCACCCGGACCGGTTGCCGATCGTGAGGTGGTGGATGGCGCCATGGGAGGTCGACTCCCTGCGTCGCCAGGTCCGGGCGATTCAGGATGACCTGGACACCTTACCCTACGCTTCGGTAAGATCTTGAACTTAAGCTTTGTGAATGCAACTATATATTTATATGCCTATATGCTAATGCAATTGCTCTTTTGATAGGTTCGGTGGACGCCCTACCAGAGCGAGGGGCACGAGGGCTAGCAGTGGGTCGTGGCGGCCCTGTCCTACGCCGGACGTGACATTTGGCTCCACTGCATGAATGTGGTGGAGCCACTCTACTACAGACTGGTGATGAGGACCCTCGGGGTCGGAGAAGTTCCTGACGCCCGAGAAGCCGGAGGATCGAGTCGGTCGGCACGCGCGAGGACTAGCGGCGGAGATCGACTGGGCGAGCAGAGCAGCGGAGCAGATTCGCGACTAGACGGGTCTCAGACGAGTGGTGCGCGCTCTCCCCGAGAGTGACGAGGCGTACCTGACAGCGTACGCCAGGCGCTACGGAGACCAGGTCTTCTGTGGCACTCGACGACCGGTATGACTCTGACCCTATGCTTTCTATTATCCTTTATGATTATGATGCATTGACAAATGACTTCTATGTGCAGCTCGACCCCCATGGGTGGATCGCCGAGCTCCAGGGCCTCCTGCACTCCACCGTCCACCACCGGGACGAGCTTCGACAGGCGCTGGACCTCCTTGTGAGCGACACTGACCCTCAAACTAAATTATACATTTATTATCCCATGCTTATGACTAACATGGAGTTCTAAATGCAGCGAGCCGAGGGGACCCAGCGTCAGGGAGCTGACGCGCCTTCTTCTTTCTCTCAGCCTTCCGTGGACCGTGCCGAGCGGGATGCGGAGTTTGCGAGGATGGTGACACGGGCCGAGGAGGCTGAGGCGGCGCTCGCCGAGAGGGTAAGTAACCACTTGCACTGAACCTCCTGATTGAAACGTTGCCAAGTAATTTATGAGATAAATGTGTATGCATAAGCGAGAGTTGGTAGCAGCGCTGGGTGAGGCCACCCGGCATAGGGAGGATGATGAGCGTTCCCGTGCCGAGGCCACATCACTTCACGCAGAGGTAGTAGAGGCCACACGCCTTTGTTCAGAGATAGAGCGATCCCGCATCAGGACGGCAGAGACGGAGCTTCTTCGAGCCCGGGCGACGGAGGCAGACCTTTATCGAGCTGAGGCGGAGCGGGCTCGGTTAGAGGCAGCCGAGCTAAGAGGCGAGGTACGGGCGTTCAAGAAGATGACCCAGATGCCAGAGCGTAGCGAAGCTCTGAGCGGCACTCATGGCTCCTACAGGAGTTACTTCACGGGTTTATTCGGTCGCCAGAGGAACGAGGAGGAGGAGCTACGCCGACGGCACCGGGAGGCGGCTAGCTCAGCGATGGACCCACCACCGAAGAGGCATGAGGGCTCAAGTGAGAGCGGGGGCCCAGGAGAGGGAGCGGCCTGATGTGCTTGACACGACTTATGTACATGTGGACAGTATGATATGATAGTGATATGACATGTTTCTGATTTTGTGAATGAATGTGTGAATGAATGTGTGTATGCTCAATGCTGACTAACTAATGACTCCTAGACCGACACGAGAGAGTTAGGGAGAGAGAGACGGGGACTTGAGAAGGAGTTGGTGCAAGAAGGACAAAAATTGAGGCCTCAGGTAGATAAACGGTCAGCCATACGACTACTCCAGCGTTCAGACGGTCCCATGGTTTGCTCGGACAGAGTTCCAAAGAAGGCCATAGACGGTCCCCATTAGACCGTGGATTATGCAAGATGGTCTTCTATTGACCGTTCAAATTGGCAGAACGGCCATTTCAGGATCGTTTAGATTGCGAGGGGTAAAGTGTGTAGAAGGTGAAAAACTATCTTTCTCAGACCGTGTATGAATGTACGCGGTCCATCGATAGACCGCGTATGAGGAAACCCTGGTAGCTTCGATCGTGACTCCCTTTGAGAGTCCCAACCCAAGGGGAAAAAGTCCCAATCGGGGCCAAAGCCTATCCTAACCCGTTCTAGAGTTATCCTACCTCAATCTTAGGGGTATTAGGCCACACATAAGGCTCTATAAGTAGGGGGCACTCCCATCTCGTTCTTCACACAACATTTCTCTATCGAACCTTGAAAACATTGCCAAACTTCCCCAGAACACCATGAAGAGGGCCCTAGAAGGAAGCTCTATGGGTGAGGTTACTTACCATGGGCCAAAGCTGGCTAAGAAGGAGCATGGAGTGCTAAAACGGTTGACCACCATCCCGAGGCACTTAAGCTCCAGCCCCATGAGAGAGATAAGCTAATGCTATTTCATTCAATTTCACTCCATTTCATTCAAAAAAAAGCTTATATGTCCTCTCTTCTTCTCTTTTCCTTTTCTTTTTTCTTTTCATCCCAGCTCCTCCCTGGTCCTTGGCGCTATTCCACCTTGAAGTGGATGGCTCCCATGATCCGCGAACTATCCATATCAGTGACATCCCTCCTTGGGTCCTGGCACCTACACCCTCTTCTAGTGTTGGCCAAGAACTACCCCAAACTTTCACTAGATTGGCATAGCATCTCAGCTCTTGTGGAGATATGGCATCCCCAGACACATACATTCATCTTCCCATCATTCGAGGCCACCATCCTTTTAGAAGAGGTAGAGACTTACTTGTCCTTTCCCAGATCCAAGGTGGGTGAGGAAGATCTAGTTTGCCACACTGTTGCCCCGGTAGATCCTGCCCTTATTTTAGGAGAGTTTATACCTAGCATGAAGGACATCCGCACCATAGTGGGCCCACACCATATCCATTTGCTTCCCTTGAGCCAGTGGATCATAGCTCATTGTAAAAATAAGTGTGGGTGGGATGAAGCCATAGCCAAGGCTGCTTCCATTTGCTTGTGCGGGGCCATACTCTTCCCCTCTGCCGACCATGTCCTAGATATCCCCATCCTTAGCACCATCAGCGGCCTATGGCAGGGTCTTTCCATTTCTCAGGCCGTCCATGCTTATCTCTACGAGGGCCTTAGCTCAGCAGCTCTAGGGGGTCCACTCTTCGGCTCTATGATCCTCCTGGAGTGTTGGATGGGTGTCAGGTTGAAATTCCTGCTAAGGGAGGATATCACTTCGGTTAGCCGGATCTTTGGGAGCCATCCACTGTTCTTCATTGGCGGTTCTTTCAGGTTCTCTCAGTAGGTGGAGTGTCGTACATCAGAAAAGAAGTCTAGGGATGAATGGCGCCTCTACATCAACACTCTGCCCCTAGACCGGTTCGTGATGCGCCCGTTCTTCCTCCACGGCACCACCCTCAGGCTTCCTAGGAGGCTTTGGCTCGACTTGCGGCTTGTGGGAGACATCAACCTGGCGATGTATAACCCATACATGTGTTTTCTACAGGTCGGGCTCTCCAGGACGATAGTCCCAGCACTGCCCCACCTTCCCGCACTACAGGCGAGGAGGTTCGGGACGGAGAAGGACGAGCAGGCAGTCAGGAGTGCGCTGATCATGTGGGAGATCAGCAGGACACGTGTCTTACCTGCGGAGGTGACAGAGCTTCAGGAGGTGTATCAGACTTATGTGAGAGAGCTCAGATGCCCGGTTGAGGATTGAGTGATTTTGAACATTTATGGTGTAAAAAGACCCATGGATTTGATATTCATTTATTTTTGAATAAAGAATGGGATGCTTTTGATTGAATGAAATTGGCCTTTCATTTCTTGTGCATTTGTGTGGATTGAGGTAGCTTTCTGAGAATGAAGCGGTCCGTATAAGGCCGTTAAACAATTTAGATGGCCATCATATGACCGCGGATCAAATGCAAACGGTCTCAGATAGACCGCCCATTTGACGGATGTGAGTGGTTTAGAACAAAAGGCAGGCGGACTATCGAGGGACCGTCTGGGATGCTAGAGCGGTTGGTGAGAGACCGTGTGAAGAATAAGCGGCCCTTATAAGACCGCTACCCTTTAGGCGCAAGGAAGAGTCGGTGGGCTTGTGAAACAAAATGAAGGCAGCCTTATAGAGGCCGTCTAGAAGCCTAGAATGGTCATATGATGACCGTTTGAAGGATTTAGACGGTCGTATGGAGACCGCGTACCTGTAGCTGCCAGCATCATTTGTATAACATGTCCCTACACACACACTCAGACAAAACAGGTTAAATCTATTTTAGGCTTAACCCCTTGTTTGGAGCAAGTTAGGGAATAACCAATCCTTGATTTTTGGTCAAGGGGGTAAGCCTTATTAAATAGGCAAAATGATAAAAGGAAAAGGATGCAATGCATGCCATGAAATGCAAGTGATGATTTTAAAAATATTTTTATAATTTTGAAAATATTTGATTTTTTTTAGATTTTAAAATGTTCAATTTTTTTGGATTTTAAAATATTTAGATTTTTATTTTTTAAGATATTTGAATTTTTTTGATTTTGAAACGTTTGATTTTTTTGGATTTTGAAATATTTGATTTTTTAAGTTTTTGAGATATTTGATTTTTTTTAGATTTTGAAACGTTTGATTTTTTTTATTTTGAAATATTTGATTTTTTTAGATTTTGAAACCAGCTCAAACCCAGCGACGGGATACCTTCGTATCTCATTAGGGGTTTCCCAAGCACAACGTACATCAGGGGTGACCATCCATGGCCGAGGTCCAATTTCACTTAACGATGCCTCTGTTGAGGCCATACTCGGGGTACGATCCAGTCCTTGGGAAGTTAAAAAGAGAATCTGATAGGGAAGCTGGTAACATGTATAGAGGTTTTTAGAACTTGAGTCCTTTTCACGATAATTGTGACGACCCGAGCTCCGGATACCGGGAGGAGCCCGATACCATTCGAATCTCGAACCGCCGCCCACGAGCCGGGAGGGCTCGGAAGGGCTAAAAGGAGTGTGGAGGCACACAGAAATAGGAAATAAAGCAGGATAATTCAATAATTAACAGAAATAAATAAACAACTATAACAGAGTCCAGTCCAACAGAAAGTATAGTCTAAAGTAGTAAAACGCACCACATGCCAAGTGAACACTCGGCCCGGCAAGCTGGCAACTGAGAACCTCCGCTCTGCGCCCTCGAACCTCGAGGAAGAACCGCCACATCTGAAAAGTAGGGAATGAGTCTCCAAAACAGAGACTCAGCAGGGATCCCGCGGAACCCCAACCGGAAACGACGGCGGTAGCGGAAAGGAACGCTACAACTATAGCAGGAACAACAAACCGGTGGCCGGTCAAAACTCGGCACTACAGCTAACTCCTACTGTACCAGAAACACACCCCAGACTCACGGTCAAGGGCTACCGAACTACACTAGTATCTCTTATCGAAGTGAAAAACCCACGGCAACCACGCCGTAGAGGCCTGTCTCCCAGAACACGGCCAACCTGGACACGCTGTCTAAAGTGCAACCCTGACACCTGGTCACGGGTACCGCACGACAAGACGCAACCTTGGTAAAGTCACTAGCACTAGCCTCACGGCACGAAAATCAACATGCGCCACGGCGAAACAATCGAAAACTCAACGGTCAACACGACCGAAACCCGAAGGTCGAAGTCACACGACTGACAGTCTGTCACTCTCTGTCCAGCACAGGAGCACCTCCCACTAGAAGAACGACCGGATGCGTCCGCTGACGTCTTACACTGCGTCACAAGTGTCTAGCTACGACGCCCTAGGCGTGAGACTCAGACACACACAGTAACCAGTACCACAACAAGGACTAGCTGGGGTCACGCTCGTCAGCGCGTGTCCTAAGCCCCCAACTACGTGTGCACACACAGACCATCTGCTCTAGGTCGGGTCCTCTAGCTGGTTCTCCCCCCCACCGGACTCTGGTGGCAAAGGCAAGGGGCCGACGGAAACCAGCCTAAAAACCGCGTCTCACCGGGTCGCGCTCTCCACCACTCCCAGGTGGGTCCGCACACGCGTGCGCAGGAAGCTACGACTAGTGGAGGATCACTGAGAGAGTAGACTCTCAAAACAACAGAAAACGACGTCCGAACCTAACGAAGTACGGGGACCATCCCACGTAGCAGCACCATCACACGGTGACCACGATCGGAGAAGAAACGGGACGCACAGTCCACGGCCAAACACATGACCCACTCGGGAATCATCTTCCAGGAAGACTCACGACATGCGGGGGAACCCCACCGCACACATACCGATACACAGTGACTCGATCGAGCGAGAATACGGAAACCCGAAACGCCTGGGGTCACCCGGACCCACCAAGCCCACGGGCATGCTTATCGAGGTAACACGGCACCTCCAGACACCCCAAAACACGGTAACAAAACCCACGGGGTGCCCGGGACACTCAAAAGGCCAAAGGTCGACCACTGTGTCACAACCGGGTCGACCGGAGACCAACACAACCCAATCGGAACACTAGTAAACCGCCCGGACCCTTACACTCACGAGCGCGCAAATCAAGGTAAACGGAACCCCTGGACACCCCAAAGACACGGTCACGGAACTCCACGGGGTGTCCAAGGCACACACGGCCCACGAGGAGCACGATCAGCCGCAGACCGCCCGCCCCGGGCAGCCCGGCTGGTCCCTCCAAGAACGCGCTATACGTCCATAGCGCGTTCAAGCAGAACGCGCTAGGAGCCTATTGCGCGACAAGCCAGGTCGCGCTATGTTTCCATAGCGCGACAGTCCAGAACGCGCCGTAGCCCTATAGCGCGACAGGAACCGCCATACTGTTCATCTTCTCCGATGAACGCGCCCCGTCGGGGCGGCGCGACCCTCAAGAACGCGCTACCCGTGGGTAGCGCGTTCTCAGTCCGCGCCCGAAACACGGTGAGAACGTACCACGAAGAAATCCATTCCACACCCCGATCACCCCTGGGTGATGGGGAAACAAAGGGGGAAACATTCCCCAACCTCCCTAGCACTGAGAGAACCCATTTAAACCCCAAAACACGATCAAAACACAAGATTCAACTCACTCCCCAAAAACATGCATTTTTCCCAAATCACCCCGTTTAGCCCGCTCGGCTCACCACGGCCTACAAAACTCGCGGGAAATGACGTACGCGGGTTGAGGGTCCATCTCCCTACCTCCACCGAAGATTCGACGCGCCGTGGATGCCGATCCACGAAGAAACGCCATTCAAACCCTCGCTGGTTCACGATCCCACGAACCGCCTCCACCATCGCGATCCTCGTCCCGTACCCGTCGCTCCACGCCCCACGAGCCACGCCGCCCCCCCTCGCCGCCTCCGTCGGCCGCCCAGAGTGAGAGGGGGAGAGGAGAGAACGTGAGAGAAGAGAGAGGGAGGGAAGAGAGAAATGAGATGGGGAGAGAGAAAAAGGAGGTTATTATATAGAAAATCCAAAAATTCTCAAAAATACTAAAAAATAGAAAATCACGTTTCTGCGATCCTCGGAACACACCGATCGCAACGGTACCACTCGCGCCCTGGTGAACAGCCCGGTTCACCCGTAACGAGGTTCCGAAGGAATTACCGAAACACACACCGGGAATCGGAAAACACACGCGGAAAAGCCGCGGAACGCTTCCGGGCCTCCGAAACAACTCCGGATCGCGCCGATCCGAAAACGAAAGATGTCCGAAACGAAATTTTGGACACAACGGAGTCAGACACTCCAAGAAACCAGATCCGGGACCCATGAACAAGGATCTAAAAAATCCGGGGCATTACAGCCCTCCCCCCTTAAAGAAATTTCATCCTCGAAATTCAGGACTAGCACCAAGTCACAGGGGAAGAACGCCTCCACCAACTGACAACGCTGTCAGGGCCCCAACATAAAAACCTCAATTCTCGAAAAAGCACCGATCATGAGGGATACAGCCAGACCATAATCACGAATAATGCCATGCTCCGCACACCGCGCACACACCGGCCACCAGAGCAGGCATAACACAAGAGCACAAGTCTGGTATCACCTCAGACACAACGGAAACCACTCACGGCATCGCTGCCACCCTCTCGCTCACCGAGGGAACGCAACCCTCGCCACAAAACCAATCCACCGGTCAACGCCCATGCTTGGCGGACCAACCAAACGCCAGCTTCACAACCCGCTGACCGGTCTCACACCCTGCACCAGGGGGAACCAATCACTGAGCTTCCACCAGCTCACACCTCAGAAACCGCCACCCGAAGGCCTCGCTTGCACGCCGCTCTCTCCATTCTCGAGCCCTCACAACCAGCATCTTCTGTCTCTGAAAAGACCATCCACTGGTCACCGACTGCTCGCTCAGCTTCTTCCTTCTTTCCTGGTCCTCCACCAGATCCGAAGGGAACATTCCAAACCTCGGCAAGCCGTCCGTTGACTCTTCGCACAGACCACCACAACGCCAACTCGAGATCCACCATCTCGACAACCATCTGCAACCCCGCAGACTCCGATCCTACACACATCGGGAACCACAACACCAACCGCAAATCTCAAAAACACCACCCAGCCGGCACTCGTCCTTCTGGAACAGCGCCAACACCCTTACACATCAGGGAACGGGCAACACTTCTCACAGGCAACCACCTTGCCAAAACACGGAACACGTCTCGCACGGATTTCACGGCGCACAAAGGCCAACCAATCCGGATGCACAGTGCAAGACGACGAACCTTGGCCAAATGCAATCTCTCCAACCAGAGGAGAGACCAATCGCACCTCCGACCAATGGAAGGAAAACTCCGCACTCGACCTGACCTCGAGCCTTGCGCATGCTGGGAATAGCACCTTCCAGCACCAAGAAAACCATCACTTCCGTCAGGTCACCTCCTCCGACAACTCTTACCAAGTGTCCCGTCGGACCATGATCACAACATCTCTCGATGCACCATCGCTGCAATCCCCCGAACTGCAACACGCCCGCCGGCAACCTTTGCCCAACGCAACACAACCAGGGCCACCAACCGCGGGAGAAAGGTCTTGACCTCGATCCGCAGACCCCACGCCGGCACTCCAACGAGAACAGCGACCACCCTCACCGCACCACACAACGCACTCAAGCTCTCGAGCGAGAAACAAAGCAAAAAACATGCACAAAATCCTATGCCAGCTGCCGACTGTACTGGACCTTACGGACTCTGATCACTGCAATATCTCGAATTCCCATGTACGTCCACAACCACGCTCTGATACCAGCTGTGATGACCCGAGATCCGGATACCGGGAGGAGCCCGATACCATTCGAATCTCGAACCGCCGCCCACGAGCAGGGAGGGCTCGGAAGGGCTAAAAGGAGTGTGGAGGCACAAAGAAATAGGAAATAAAGCAGGACAATTCAATAATTAACAGAAATAAATAAACAACTACAACAGAGTCCAGTCCAACAGAAAGTACAGTCCAAAGTAGTAAAGCGCACCACATGCCAAGTGAACACTCGGCCCGGCAAGCTGGCAACTGAGAACCTCCGCTCCGCGCCCTCGAACCTCGAGGAAGAACCGCCACCCCTGAAAAGTAGGGAATGAGTCTCCAAAACAGAGACTCAGCAGGGATCCCGCGGAACCCCAACCGGAAACGACGGCGGTAGCGGAAAGGAACGCTACAACTACAGCAGGAACAACAAACCGGTGGTCGGTCAAAACTCGGCACTACAGCTACTCCTACTGTACCAGAAACACACCCCAGACTCACGGTCAAGGGCTACCGAACTACACTAGTATCGCTTATCGAAGTGAAAAACCCACGGCAACCACGCCGTAGAGGCCTGTCTCCCAGAACACTGCCAACCTGGACACGCTGTCTAAAGTGCAACCCTGACACCTGGTCACGGGTACCGCACGACAAGACACAACCTTGGTAAAGTCACTAGCACTAGCCTCACGGCACGAAAACCGACACGCGCCACGGCGAAACAATCGAAAACTCAACGGTCAACATGACCGAAACCCGAAGGTCGAAGTCACACGACTGACAGTCTGTCACTCTCTGTCCAGCACAGGAGCACCTCCCACTAGAAGAACGATCGGATGCGTCCGCTGACGTCTTACACCGCGTCACAAGTGTCTAGCTACGACGCCCTAGGCGTGAGACTCAGACACACACAGTAACCAGTACCACAACAAAGACTAGCTGGAGTCACGCTCGTCAGCGCGTGTCCTAAGCCTCCAACTACGTGTGCGCACACAGACCATCTGCTCTAGGTCGGGTCCTCTAGCTGGTTTTTCCCCCCACCGGACTCTGGTGGCAAAGGCAAGGGGCCGACGGAAACCAGCCTAAAAACCGCGTCTCACCGGGTCGCGCTCTCCACCACTCCCAGGTGGGTCCGCACACGCGTGCGCAGGAAGCTACGACTAGTGGAGGATCACTGAGAGAGTAGACTCTCAAAACAACAGAAAATGACGTTCGAACCTAACGAAGTACGGGGACCATCCCACGTAGCAGCACCATCACACGGTGATCACGATCGGAGAAGAAACGGGACGCACAGTCCACGGCCAAACACATGACCCACTCGGGAATCATCTTCCAGGAAGACTCACGACATGCGGGGGAACCCCACCGCACACATACCGATACACGGTGACTCGATCGAGCGAGAATACGAAAACCCGAAACGCCTGGGGTCACCCGGACCCACCAAGCCCACGGGCATGCTTATCGAGGTAACACGGCACCTCCAGACACCCCAAAACACGGTAACAAAACCCACGGGGTGCCCGGGACACTCACAAGGCCAAAGGTCAACCACTGTGTCACAACCGGGTCGACCGGAGACCAACACAACCCAATCGGAACACTAGTAAACCACCCGGACCCTTACACTCATGAGCACGCAAATCAAGGTAAACGGAACCCCCGGACACCCCAAAGACACGGTCACGGAACTCCACGGGGTGTCCAAGGCACACACGGCCCACGAGGAGCACGATCAGCCGCAGACCGCCCGCCCCGGGCAGCCCGGCTGGTCCCTCCAAGAACGCGCTATAAGTCCATAGCGCGTTCAAGCAAAACGCGCTAGGAGCCTATAGCGCGACAAGCCAGGTCGCGCTATGTTTCCATAGCGCGATAGTCCAGAACGCACCGTAGCCCTATAGCGCGACAGGAACCGCCATACTGTTCATCTTCTCCGATGAACGCGCCCCGTCGGGGCGGCGCGACCCTCAAGAACGCGCTACCCGTGGGTAGCGCGTTCTCAGTCCGCGCCCGAAACACGGTGAGAACCACGAAGAAATCCATTCCACGCCCCGATCACCCCTGGGTGATGGGGAAACAAAGGGGGAAACATTCCCCAACCTCCCTAGCACTGAGAGGACCCATTTAAACCCCAAAAACACGATCAAAACACAAGATTCAACTCACTCCCCAAAAACATGCATTTTTCCCAAATCACCCCGTTTAGCCCGCTCGGCTCACCACGGCCTACAAAACTCGCGGGAAATGACGTACGCGGGTTGAGGGTCCATCTCCCTACCTCCACCGAAGATTCGACGCGCCGTGGATGCCGATCCACGAAGAAACGCCATTCAAACCCTCGCCGGTTCACGATCCCACGAACCGCCTCCACCATCGCGATCCTCATCCCGTACCCGTCGCTCCACGCCCCACGAGCCACGCCGCCCCCCCTCGCCGCCTCCGTCGGCCGCCCGGAGTGAGAGGGGGAGAGGAGAGAACGTGAGAGAAGAGAGAGGGAGGGAAGAGAGAAATGAGATGGGGAGAGAGAAAAAGGAGGTTATTATATAGAAATTCCAAAAATTCTCAAAAATACCGAAAAATAGAAAATCACGTTTCTGCGATCCTCGGAACACACCGATCGCAACGGTACCACTCGCGCCCTAGTGAACAGCCCGGTTCACCCGTAACGAGGTTCCGAAGGAATTACCGAAACACACACCGGGAATCGGAAAACACACGCGGAAAAGCCGCGGAACGCTTCCGGGCCTCCGAAACAACTCCGGATCGCGCCGATCCGAACACGAAAGATGTCCGAAATGAAATTTTGGACACAACGGAGTCGGATACTCCAAGAAACCAGATCCGGGACCCATGAACAAGGATCCAAAAAATCCGGGGCATTACAGCCCTCCCCCCTTAAAGAAATTTCGTCCTCGAAATTCAGGACCAGCACCAAATCACAGGGGAAGAACGCCTCCACCAACTGACAACGCTGTCAGGGCCCCAACATAAAAACCTCAATTCTCGAAAAAGCACCGATCATGAGGGATATAGCCAGACCATAATCACGAACAATGCCATGCTCCGCACACCGCGCACACACCGGCCACCAGAGCAGGTATAACACAAGAGCACAAGTCTGGTATCACCTCAGACACAACGGAAACCACTCACGGCATCGCTGCCACCCTCTCGCTCACCGAGGGAACGCAACCCTTGCCACAAAACCAATCCACCTGTCAACGCCCATGCTTGGCGGACCAACCAAACGCCAGCTTCACAACCCGCTGACCGGTCTCACACCCTGCACCAGGGGCAACCAATCACTGAGCTTCCACCAGCTAACACCTCAGAAACGGCCACCCGAAGGCCTCGCTTGCACGCCGCTCTCTCCATTCTTGAGCCCTCACAACCAGCATCTTCTGTCTCTGAAAAGACCATCCACTGGTCACCGACTGCTCGCTCAGCTTCTTCCTTCTTTCCTGGTCCTCCACCAGATCCGAAGGGAACATTCCAAACCTCGGCAAGCCGTCCGTTGACTCTTCGCACAGACCACCACAACGCCAACTCGAGATCCACCATCTCGACAACCATCTGCAACCCCGCAGACTCCGATCCTACACACATCGGGAACCACAACACCAACCGCAAATCTCAAAAACACCGCCCAGTCGGCACTCGTCCTTCTGGAACAGCGCCAACACCCTTACACATCAGGGAACGGGCAACACTTCTCACAGGCAACCACCTTGCCAAAACACGGAACACGTCTCGCACGGATTTCACGGCGCACAAAGGCCAACCATTCCGGATGCACAGTGCAAGACGACGAACCTTGGCCAAATGCAATCTCTCCAACCAGAGGAGAGACCAATCGCACCTCCGACCAACGGAAGGAAAACTCCGCACTCGACCTGACCTCGAGCCTTGCGCATGCTGGGAATAGCACCTTCCAGCACCAAGAAAACCATCACTTCCGTCAGGTCAGCTCCTCTGACAACTCTTACCAAGTGCCCCGTCGGACCATGATCACAACATCTCTCGATGCACCATCGCTGCAATCCCCCGAACTGCAACACGCCCGCCGGCAACCTCTGCCCAACGCAATACAACCAGGGCCACCAACCGTGGGAGAAAGGTCTTGACCTCGATCCGCAGACCCCACGCCAGCACTCCAACGAGAACAGCGACCACCCTCACCGCGCCACACAACGCACTCAAGCTCTCGAGCGAGAAACAAAGCAAAAAACATGTACAAAATCCTATGCCAGCTGCCGACTGTACTGGACCTTACGGACTCTGATCACTGCAATATCTCGAATTCCCATGTACGTCCACAACCACGCTCTGATACCAGCTGTGACGACCCGAGATCCGGATACCAGGAGGAGCCCGATACCATTCGAATCTCGAACCACCGCCCACGAGCCGGGAGGGCTCGGAAGGGCTAAAAGGAGTGTGGAGGCACAAAGAAATAGGAAATAAAGCAGGATAATTCAATAATTAACAGAAATAAATAAATAACTACAACAGAGTCCAGTCCAACAGAAAGTACAGTCTAAAGTAGTAAAACGCACCACATGCCAAGTGAACACTCGGCCCGGCAAGCTGGCAACTGAGAACCTCCGCTCCGCGCCCTCAAACCTCGAGGAAGAACCGCCACACCTGAAAAGTAGGGAATGAGTCTCCAAAACAGAGACTCCGCAGGGATCCCGCGGAACCCCAACCGGAAACGACGGCGGTAGCGGAAAGGAACGCTACAACTACAGCAGGAACAAGAAACCAGTGGCCGGTCAAAACTCGGCACTACAGCTACTCCTACTGTACCAGAAACACACCACAGACTCACGATCAAGGGCTACCGAACTACACTAGTATCGCTTATCGAAGTGAAAAACCCACGGCAACCACGCCGTAGAGGCCTGTCTCCCAGAACACGGCCAACCTGGACACGCTGTCTAAAGTGCAACCCTGACACCTGGTCACGGGTACCGCACGACAAGACGCAACCTTGGTAAAGTCACTAGCACTAGCCTCACGGCACGAAAACCGACACGCGCCACGGCGAAACAATCGAAAACTCAACGGTCAACACGACCGAAACCCGAAGGTCGAAGTCACACGACTGACAGTCTGTCACTCTCTGTCCAGCACAGGAGCACATCCCACTAGAAGAACGACCGGATGCGTCCGCTGACGTCCTACACCGCGTCACAAGTGTCTAGCTACGACGCCCTAGGCGTGAGACTCAGACACACACAGTAACCAGTACCACAACAAGGACTAGCTGGGGTCACGCTCGTCAGCGCGTGTCCTAAGCCCCCAACTACGTGTGCACACACAGACCATCTACTCTAGGTCGGGTCCTCTAGCTGGTTTTCCCCCCCACCGGACTCTGGTGGCAAAGGCAAGGGGCCGACGGAAACCAGCCTAAAAACCGCGTCTCACCGGGTCGCGCTCTCCACCACTCCCAGGTGGGTCCGCACACGCGTGCGCAGGAAGCTACGACTAGTGGAGGATCACTGAGAGAGTAGACTCTCAAAACAACAGAAAACGACGTCCGAGCCTAACGAAGTACGGGGACCATCCCACGTAGCAGCACCATCACACGGTGACCACGATCGGAGAAGAAACGGGACGCACAGTCCACGGCCAAACACATGACCCACTCGGGAATCATCTTCCAGGAAGACTCACGACATGCGGGGGAACCCCACCGCACACATACCGATACACGGTGACTCGATCGAGCGAGAATACGGAAACCCGAAACGCCTGGGGTCACCCGGACCCACCAAGCCCACGAGTACGCTTATCGAGGTAACACGGCACCTCCAGACACCCCAAAACATGGTAACAAAACCCACGGGGTGCCCGGGACACTCACAAGGCCAAAGGTCGACCACTGTGTCACAACCGGGTCGACCGGAGACCAACACAACCCAATCGGAACACTAGTAAACCGCCCGGACCCTTACACTCACGAGCGCGCAAATCAAGGTAAACGGAACCCCCGGACACCCCAAAGACACGGTCACGGAACTCCACGGGGTGTCCAAGGCACACATGGCCCACGAGGAGCACGATCAGCCGCAGACCGCCCGCCTCGGGCAGCCCGGCTGGTCCCTCCAGGAACGCGCTATAGGTCCATAGCGCGTTCAAGCAGAACGCGCTAGGAGCCTATAGCGCGACAAGCCAGGTCGCGCTATGTTTCCATAGCGCGACAGTCCAGAACGCGCCGTAGCCCTATAGCGCGACAGGAACCGCCATACTGTTCATCTTCTCCGATGAACGCGCCCCGTCGGGACGGCGCGACCCTCAAGAACACGCTACCCGTGGGTAGCGCGTTCTCAGTCCGCGCCCGAAACACGGTGAGAACCACGAAGAAATCCATTCCACGCCCCGATCACCCCCGGGTGATGGGGAAACAAAGGGGGAAACATTCCCCAACCTCCCTAGCACTGAGAGGACCCATTTAAACCCCAAAAACACGATCAAAACACAAGATTCAACTCACTCCCCAAAAACATGCATTTTTCCCAAATCACCCCGTTTAGCCCGCTCGGCTCACCACGGCCTACAAAACTCACGGGAAATGACGTACGCGGGTTGAGGGTCCATCTCCCTACCTCCACCGAAGATTCGACGCGCCGTGGATGCCGATCCACGAAGAAACGCCATTCAAACCCTCGCCGGTTCACGATCCCACGAACCGCCTCCACCATCGCGATCCTCGTCCCGTACCCGTCGCTCCACTCCCCACGAGCCACGCAACCCCGCCCTCGCCGCCTCCGTCGGTCGCCCGGAGTGAGAGGGGGAGAGGAGAGAACATGAGAGAAGAGAGAGGGAGGGAAGAGAGAAATGAGATGGGGAGAGAGAAAAAGGAGGTTATTATATAGAAAATCCAGAAATTCTTAAAAATACCCAAAAATAGAAAATCACGTTTCTGCGATCCTCGGAACACACCGATCGCAACGGTACCACTCGCGCCCTGGTGAACAGCCCGGTTCACCCGTAACGAGGTTCCGAAGGAATTACCGAAACACACACCGGGAATCGGAAAACACACGCGGAAAAGCCGCGGAACGCTTCCGGGCCTCCGAAACAACTCCGGATCTCGCCGATCCGAACACGAAAGATGTCCGAAACGAAATTTCGGACACAACGGAGTCGGACACTCCAAGAAACTAGATCCGGGACCCATGAACAAGGATCCAAAAAATCCGGGGCATTACAATAATCCCCCTTCGAGAGATTTGGTCTGTTGCGCCGGGGCTTTGTGTCCATCATCGAACCTTCATCCGCGCTAGGCACGCATACGACCGGGCTCATAACGTCCCGCGGGAAAACTGTACTGTCACTCTTGCCATGCCTAGTTTCATTTTTTGGGAGCATTTAGGCTTTTGAGCTTTGAGCATTTGAATGAGCTTTTAGCTTTTGCCTTGATTTTGCCCCTTTCCTTTTATTTTTTCTTTTCTTTCCTTCTTTTTCTTGCTTTTACAGAATTAGGTCATAACGGATTGCCCCTATTTGAGACCTCTCTTTTTATCGGGGTGCCTAGATCAGTTCTCGCCCCCTTATTCACCACTTGCCCCTATTTTCAGCCGAAGAGGAGAAAAATAAGGATTTTCACTTTCCCCTAGGCATGGCCAGAGGAGAAACGGTGTTGCGCAAAAAAGAAAAACCCAACCACGGAGGTCGTGGAGTGTGTGAGTATTGAACCGGGGACCTCCTTTCATGATCGAGTGGAGGACATCCCGCCACCGGGCCGTTGCTAGCTCGACTCTATGGGTAAAAACATTTAAGATACAACCCGTTCCACGGATTAAGCAATTCTTCGCCCTCGGCGTTGACAAGACGGTACGAGTTCCCAGGATAAATCTCCTTGACTACGAACGGACCCTCCCAATTGGGTTGCAGCTTAGACGTAGGACCTGCTGATCTAATAAATTTACGTTTCAAAACCATATTACCCACTTGAAATTTTCTTTCGATGACCTTCTTTTGAAAATGACGCGAGACACGTTTTTGATAAACGAAGACGTGATTGGCCGCATTAAGCCTCTTCTCGTCCAAGAGTTCCAGCTGGACTAGCAACGCCTCTCGACGCTTGTCGAGATTAAGTTCTTTGTCGAGCTACACCCTTAGGGAATGGATCAAAATTTCATACGGGAGTACCGCCTCCATCCCATAAGTGAGGGAAAAAGGAGTTTGTCCCGTGGGAGTACGGACGGAGGTGCGATAAGCCCATAGAACTTCTACTAATTTATCGGCCTAATCAGCAAATTTATGCCACTCCCATATTTTCTTGATAATTTTAAGAAGAGTCTTGTTGGTGGCCTCGGCTTGGCCGTTGCCCTAGGGGTAGTATGATGATGAGTGATGCAATGAAATGTTGAGTTTCTTACAGAGGTACTGGAGTTCTTGTGACACGAACTGAGGTCCGTTGTCGGTGACGATGTCGCTCGACACTCCAAACCGTGAAATGATATTCTTGAGGATGAAGCGGCAAACTATGGTAGCTTTGATTTTTGCGTATGCTTCAGCTTCTGCCCACTTGGTGAAATACTCTGTAGCAGTTAGGATAAAAGATTTTGTTTGACCTGGGAGTTTGGATCACCTAGTGGGCCTACAATATCAAAAGCCCACATGGAGAATGGCCAAGGAGCGGAGAGAGGATGGAGAGATGAAGCAGGAGCATGGATCTTGTCGGCGTGGAGTTGGCACTGAAGACACCTACGGACATAGGTGGAACAATCTTCTTCTAGGGTTGGCCAGTAATAGCCCTGCCTAAGAATCTTCTTCGCCAAGGCCTGACCGTTGACATGCCCTCCACACTCACTCGAGTGAGCTGCTTCAACAACTTTCCATGCCTCATCATCGTCTAAGCATCTCATGAGAACTCCATTAAGAGCGGGCCTATACAACTCTCCTGCAATGATTGTGTATCTAGAGGTGACTCTTCTTATGGCCTTGTGCTGTGCGGCGTTGGCTAATTCTGGGAATGACCCATCCCTGTAATACTGCTCGATTTCGTGATACCAAGGTAATTCCTCTTCTTCTAAAATTTCCTCGAGCTCAGTTAAAGACACTTCTTTCAAATCCTCTTTTTTAGCTTTCTTCTCCATAGACTCCCTAAGGTTGTCAAACCACGGATCTTGAAGGGAAGGAGCGTCTAACCGCTAGACCACAATGGTCTTAGTGGAGCGACTGAGGGGGAAAGAGAGGGAAGAAGCAAGCGATGCCAGTGCATCGGTAAGAATGTTCTGAGACCGAGGGGTGTGAATGTAAACCAGCTTACAAAATTGCTTAGCCAAGAGCGTGACTAAATCTTGATAAGGTTTGAGTTTAAGGTCACGGGTGCGATAAGTGGAAAGAACTTGACGCAACACCAACTGAGAATCTCCTATAATATTTAAGTATCGCGCGCCCATGATGTAGGCGTGCTTCAATCCAGCAAAGAGAGCCTCATACTCGGCTATGTTATTGGTGGCAGGAAAAGAGAGTTGGTATGCAAAGGGAATGGTCACTCCTTCAGGAGTGAGGAGAACAGCGCCGATCCCTCGGCCCTGAGAACTCAGTGCGCCATCAAAGTGCAGCGATCAAAAGAGGAGATGAGTAAGCATGGCGAGGTGTTCATCGGGAAACTCGTCCTGGATGGAATATGTACAAGGGATAGGTAAATGAGCAAGATGTTCAGCAATAGCGTATCCCTTGATACCGTTTTGAACGACGAAGGTAATATCAAATTGAGAGAAGAAGCTCTGCCAGCGAGCTAACCTACTAGAAAGGACGGGTTTCTCTAAGAGATAGCGAATTGGGTCCATTCTAGAGATCAACTTAACCTCATGGGCAAGAAAATAATGCTTGAGCTTCTGAGCTACCCAAACTAAGGCTGCGCAGGTCTTCTCCATCGTGGTATACTTAGATTCTGCAGGATTAAACAACATAGAGAGGTAGTAGGCTGCCCTTTCCTTCCCTTCGTTGTCCACTTGTGCCAGGACAGCTCCTAGGGAGTCATGAATAATTGAAATGTATAGAATCAGGGGTTTTCCAGGAACATGTGGTTGCAGAACCGGGGGATTGGACAAATAAACTTTAAGATCCTCATAGGCCTTTTGACATTGTTCGTTCCACTCAAATTTGGCCCCTGCCTTCAATAGCTCATAAAATGGGCGACATCTTTGCGAATGTTAGGATATAAACCTCCAAATGAACTGCAGACGCCCAATCAATCCTCTAAGCTCAGTGATATTCTTGGGCGGCGGCATTTTCATAATGGCCTTCGCTTTGTTTGGATCAATTTGAATCCTTCGCTTACTAACTATAAAACCTAGCAACTTCCCTGATGCTACCCCAAACACACATTTCTTCGGATTCATCTTCAACTTACACTCCCTAGCCCTTTGCAACACTTTGGCTAAGATAACAGGGTGCTCTTCTTTCGACCTTGACTTCACCAAAATATCATCCACATAGACCTCCATATAAATATGCATCATATCGTGGAAGATTGCCATCATTGCCCGTGGGTATGTGGCACCCGCATTCTTCAATCCAAACGGCATGACCACGTAGCAGTAGGTGCCCCAGGGCGTGGTGAAAGAGGTCTTTTCTTGATCTTCGGGAGCGAGACAGATTTGATTATAGCCAGAATATCCATCCATGAACGAGAGGGCTTCGTACCCAGCCGTGTTGTCCACTAACACGTCGATATGAGGAAGAGGAAAATCATCCTTAGGACATGCCTTATTCAAGTCCATGAAATCAATGCAAATCCGAATTTTTCCATCCTTTTTCATCACAGGGACTATATTTGCCACCCATTGAGGATACAAAACAACTCTAATGAACTTGGCATTATGCAATTATCAACTTCTTCTTTTATCCTTAAGGCCATTTGAGGGTGAAATCTTCTTGATTTTTGCTTAACAGGCGTTGCCCCTAGTTTAAGTACCAATCTATGTTCTACTAGAGTGGGGTCAAGACTCGGCATGTCCTCGTAGGACTAGGCAAATGAATCGCTATACTCCCTCAAGACCTTGATTAACTCCTCTTCAACCTGAGGAGGGAGATTAGCAGAGATAATTATAAGCCTGGGATCCTCTTCAGTTCCGAGATTAATTTATTTCGTGGGTTCATCCACTGCCGACGACGGTTCATCGAATTTCTTCAAACCATGCGCGTATAAATCGAAAGTGTCATCCACGTCGCTATCCTCATAGTCGATTGGGTCCTTCTCATCTATGATCTCATAAACACCCAATCCATCATCGCTCCACACCCCATCTAGCTCTTCATCATCCTCCAAGACGATGGCTGTCTCTACAAACTCAGGGCACTTAAGGAGGGTGTGGCAACGTTGAACAAGATCTTGAAGGAATCTATCAGAAATGGCTTTAGAATGATGCGTCATCGGACGCGTGGGAAGCGTGGAAGGGTGGGAGACATTAGAACAAGGTACTAATTCACTAGACTAAATTGACTCTACTCCCCTAGACTCATCAAATCCTACATCTAACCTAGGGGATAGAAAATCTATCGGAAGGGAAACAGGGGCCTCGTGCCCCTGGGAAGCAGATTGACAAAACATAGCATAATCCTCCATCGAAATCTCCGTTTTAAAATCGGCATTTTTTTTGGAGATCGGAGGAAATCATGCAACAAGAGGGGTTAGAGGAGGAAGGAGGAGGGGGAAGTGTGGTGGGAAAGAGAGACGGGAAGAGAACATCAAAGAAAGGGTCAGAAGAAGAAAACCACATGTTCGAAAGATCGGATGGGTGGGTCCACATGGTGGAAAGGTCAATAGGTGGGCACTGCCCACATGCACACGGCACAAACAGAATTTCAAATGGCCTTTCCGTAAAGAACGGATCAACCATGATTGGAGGCGAACGGGGAATGGATTCCAACTGTTGAAAAAAGGAGGCAAGGCGAGAAGGAGACCAAGAAAAAGCAATGAGGGAGCTCCCCTCTTCCTGCGGCCTCTGGTAAACTGGCTCTGCCAGAGAGCACTTCACAAGCTGCGTCTCTGATTTCCTCGAACAAACTTCTTCCTCATAAAACATCTTCTCAATATTGTTACAAAAATCTTTCATATCACCCACCAGCCCCTTCAGTGGCGGCGGGGGGTCAGCAACAGCACAAGCGGCATCACTTTTTACATCGGAACAGGGCAGCCTCTTCAGGATACCTGGCTGCAATGGGCCCTTAACAAAATGCCGACGGTAGCCCCACGTCATCAGCCTAGAATCTCCCAGAATTGACAATGCTGACTCTCGGTAGCCGAGGCCTCTTCTGCTCATTTTCCTGCCCCTTGGGATGGGCGTAGTCCGCCCCTGTAATTGGGCTCCGAGACCCATGTCTGGCTGGTAACCTAGCTTCAGAATCATGTTCCAGCCCTTGGAGTCTTGTATCTTGGACTTGGCTTTGACATTGATAGGTGTAGTGGCGGGCTTGCGTGACGCATATGCCTAGGGAAAATCCAAGTCCATCACAGAAAGGACCGACTTGTTGCTCGGCCAGAAATTTGGCAAAATCTTATCAGAAATAGCTCCGACTGTTTGCACCGTGGAAATACTCTTAACTTTGACCACCCGCCCCTGGAATGAAAATTTGAGGCATTGGTGAGCAGTTGAAGGTACGGCATGAAGACTGTCGATCCACGGACGACTTAGGATATGTTAGGGGAGTTTCCTTCGTTGGCTCTGAGGGTGAGAGCTGTGGTGCGTGGATGTTGGTACCTCCGAGGGCGCCCTCGCCAGGGGCGCCGAGCGGGAAGATCGTTGCTCCTTCATTGGCGTCGACTGATGTGGGCGGGCATCACCGATCCTTTGCCCAGATTCTTGTAGCTAGTAAACCTGCGCCAGCCATCAGAATCGGTGTGAAGGCGCCTGCCTTTACTGACTCGGGAGAGCCATCCATCTATTTCTCCAGGGAAGAGGTAAACAGTTCCATCCAGCCTTTGAAATGGGCTATCATTGCTCGTTGCTCCTACGGCAGATGCCCTATACCAGAATTGCAGACTTGCTTAATGCAAAGACTATCCTTGCAGTCTGACTTCATCGTCAGCGTCCTCAACCCACGGCATTTGATGTTTCGTTTTGATAACGAAGCCGACTTTCTTAAGGTCTTCATGTGTCGTAGCCTTTATATCAAGGGCCTGCTATACCGATTTTTCAAATGGGATCCTCAGTTTGATTTCAATTCTGATCCCACCAACCTACCAATCTGGGTGGGCTTCCTATGCTTCCTGTTAATTTTTATTATGAGGATTTTATCACGTCGATTGTCACAAATCTGGGACCTGTGTTACGTATCCACGATGCTACTGTTGCCATGACACATACCCAGGAAGCTCTTGTTTGTGTTGAGCTCGATATCTCTAAACCCAAGCCTGAGCATCTCTGGGTTGGATGCGGTGGTGATGGTTTTTGGCAAAAAATCACCTATCATAAGGTGCCTCCTATATGTCAGTTCTGCCACAAACTTGGTCATCTTGAAGATGATTATTTTCGGAAGAAGAAAATAAAACAATTGATGGATGGTACACCAGCAGGGTCTCTCTTGGGGCCTCCCGCCAAGGAGGTTATTCAGAATACCTCGAAAGTTTGGCGTCCGAGAGATAGAACCAATATAGCCCAACAACTGGCTATGCCAGGTTTCAACAGTTCTCATGAATCTTAGGTACGTCCCCATGCTATTGTCACTCTGCCCGAGCTCCAGGAAACCAATTTGTCTGAGTCACAAGATGTCAACATTCATGTTACTGAGCAGTTGCATAGTGATGGTGAGTTTCAATGCAATTCTGGGTCTCTTACCCCGGCTGCTCCTTTGCATGGTACTAGTCATCAACAACATGCTAATAGTCATCAACAGCATGATACCTCTCTTCCTCAATGGTCGCCTCCTTCGTTAGCGGTGGACGACGTTCCTAGAGATTCGGATTCTCAACAAATTTCCAAAAAAGAAGCTATCTTGCCAACGGCAACTGACTTGGCTTATCGAGAGAATATTTTCATGCCTAATGTGGTCATTCCCATGGATGAAGGTCTCCTATTGCTGGTGTTAAAACTAGATCCCAGCGGAAAGCTGGTGAGGTTTCCTCCAGTAACAAACTGTCATGATTTTTCCTATACTCTTTTGGAATGCAAGAGGCATTGGAAATCTACCCACGAAAAGGGCTCTGAGACATATGGTGAAAAAGCATAATATTCATGTTATAGCTATCTCTGAACCTAAAATCCCTTTGGATGCGGCCAGTGCTCTTTGCCATTATTTCCGCATGCAATCTTTTGCTGGCAACGGAGGGGAAGGATCGAAGATCTGGTTATTGTGGCAGGACAATTTCAGCATTACTATTCATTCTTCATCCCCATAGCATATCACTATCCTTATCTTGCAGGGCGATTCACCTTTCTACTATTTGACAGCCATCTATGCTGATTGTGATATGCGTATTAGACAGACCCTTTTTGACATCTTACTGGACTTCTTTTACAACGTTGATATTCCATGGGTCATTGGCAGCGATTTCAATTGCATCGCCTGTCCTTCTGAAAAATCGGGCGGCAATTTCTCTAACGTCCAACCCATGCTGGACCTGAATGCCTTCACCTCCATGGCAGGTCTCCTGGATATTGGTTATAGGGGCAACCAATTTACCTGGACGAATAACAGATTGGGCAATGCTTCCATTAAAGCCAGACTTGATCGTGTGTTGGTTAATACACACATGCAGCGTGATTTTCATGGACTCTACGTTCAACATCTTAATAGGGGGCCTTCGGATCACGCTCCGTTGCTTCTGAATATGGATATTGCCCCTCGCCCACCTTCTAGGTTCATATTCTAGTTCATGTGGGCGACCCATGACTCTTTCAGTAATGTGGTCTCTAATGCTTGGAGATCGGCTGACGCTGAACATCATAACCCCTTTATGGTCCAGCAGCTTAAGCTGTGTGCTGTTAAGAAGGCTTTGCTGAGCTGGAACAAGGAGACCTTTGGTGATCTGAACTCCAACATTCGCCGGGCAGAGCTTGCGATTGCCTCCATGCAGGATAATTATGACAATAACCTGACGGAAATTAATAGGGCTGCCCTTAATGAATCTAATGCTCACCTTCGGAAAGCTCTTCACTGTGAAGAACTCTTCTGGGCCCAGAAGGCACGCATGGACTGGCTCAACAATAGAGACATGAATACTACATTTTTCCATGCGGTTGTGCAAGGCAATCGGCGCAGGAACTTCATTGATCGGCTGCGGATTAATGGCGAGTGGTGCCATGATCAGGATATCCTTCAAAGGGAGGCGGCCAGATTCTTCCAGGGTCTTTTCACCTCAAGCGACCACCACATTGACGACTCTTTATTGGATGTCGTCCCTCCTATTATCACTGATGAACATAATAGATCCCTCCGTGCGATCCCTTCTATGGAGGACATCAAACACGCTGTTTGGGATATGAATGGCACTGGTGCCCCGGGCCCGGACGGCTTCACGGGCCGCTTCTACACCAGCTGCTGGGATATCATTTTTTTTAAAGCCAATAACTGTCAGGCCAGAGGAGGTAGACCGTTCCTCCCTACGAGAGGGGAAGGGACGCTCCACCCCCAGCCACCGTCCATGGAAATTTTATAAATAAGAAGGCAAAGTACAAAAGGAAACTAGGGCCTGAAAGAGGGGCACCCTATCTTATCCAGACGATAGGGACCCTTTACAGAAGTTGGGAGCTCGGCCCAAGAACACCAAGAAGAAGGAGATGACAAGGAACATCCATGGCCAGCCAACATGTCCGCCACATGATTAGCTTCCCTAAACACATGGGAGATGGCCACCTGCACTAGGTGAGAAATAGAATGCACGTCCAGCATGATAAGGTGCAGCCGCCACGGACACTCGAACCGCCGGTTAGCAACATGCGCAACCACAAGAGAGTCGGTCTCGACCTCAACCGCATGGACTCCCCGATCAAGGCAGAGAGAGATACCGTCTCTGAGGGTGAGGGCTTCAGCTTCAAGGCTGGAGGTAACGTTCCTATAGGGTGCAACAGATGCAAAAATAAGGTGACCAAGAGAATATCTAAGAACAGCCCCTCCTCCGGCTACGCCAACCTCACGTTTGAAAGCACCATCGACATTAAGTTTCAGCCTGCCCGGAGTTGGAGGCAGCCAACGGATGAGCCTTGGAAGACCGGGCTGTACCAACTTAGGGGAGACCCCCCAGGAGTTCAGCCAATGACGCTGGACAGTGGTGAGGGCCCTTCCCCGAAACTGGTGAAGAACGGCCAGAGAGCGGACAACTTGCATAACCCGGGCAAGGACATGGCGGTAGTCCATGGGCTGGCATTCAAACCTCGCACGGTTCCGGCTGAACCATATCTCCCACAGAGCAGCCAAAAAGATGTAACGAGATAAGCTCCCAGCCACAGAGGAGAGCTGAAGGCTGCCCAAGTAACCAAAGATGGCCGAGGAAACCGAAGAGGTGCATGGATAATTAAACCGAAGGAAGTCAAAGAGTGCAGCCCAAACATCCTTAGCAATGCGGCTGTGAAAGAATAGGTGGAGGCAGCCTTCAGATTGTGGGGAGGGGCAGCAGCAACACATGGAGCAGAGGGGCACACCACAGCCCGAAATAACATCATCCACAGGGATGCAGCCGAGGAGGAGCCGCCAGGTGTGCACAGACCACTTGAAAGGTAAGGTGTGGTTCCACAATGCAGCCCACGGCTGGGTGGCAGCAGGAACAAGCATAAGGCGAACAGATTTGGAGGAGAAATGACCATCCGAGCATGCAGTCCACACCCATTTGTCGCGCTGTCCAGAGGAGGCAAAAACCTACTGTAATAGGATTGGCGGGCAGAACTGAGTAGCGGTCTGAAATGCAACACCTGAGGGATCTGAAAATGTTTGGCGGACTGAGCAATTTTTAGTGGGCATGCTGTCCCACACGCGGGGGGGGGGGGGGGGGGGGGGCAGAAACGCCTTTAGTGGAGAGCATCCAGCCCACATATCCAGCCAAAAGCTCGTGCGAGCATCAAGAGGCGAGATGAGGACCCGATGGTTTGCGTGAATGAGGGCGGCGGCCTGCTACCACAGCACCCTATCCGCAGCAAGAGAAAGACTGAAAGAAGCCATAGGGTAGTGTTCAGATTGCAAGTGCTTTGCCCGGAAGAAGGTGGCCCAGAGTGATGGAGATGAGATCGCTTCCCATAATAGCTTGGTTCTCATAGCAATCTGCATGGCATAGAGATTGAGAACCCCAAGACCGCCGTAGTGGATGGGGCGGGAGATGGAGTCCCAAGACTTCCAGTGCTTCTTAGGAGAGCCCTCGTAGGAGCCCCAAAAGAAATTAGCCAACAGTTTGTGAAATGCTTTGAAGATGGACTTTGGAATCGCTGTCGAGGACAAGGTGAAAATCGGCAATGCGGAGAGCACGTGGCGGATGAGAATGATCCGCCCACCCGAGGAGAGGAACCCGGCCTTCCATGCCTATAGCTTGGCCGCTGTCTTGGAAAGAATATAGAAGAAGTGGACCGACTTTTGTCATCCGGAGTAAAGAGGGACCCCCAAATAAGTAACCGGTAGGCTAGTCTTGTTGAACCCAGTGATGTCTTCAATGGACCGCCTGAGAGAGATAGGTGCATCTTGTGCAATAACAAATGAACTTTTGGAAGTGTTGATTAGTTGACCGGAGGCCACCTCGTACTTCTTGAGGAAACCAAAAAGCCTCCGCAGGTGCCGGATGGAGCCATTGGAGAAAATAAGGGTGTCATCGGCAAATAACAAGTGAGAGATGGTGGGGCATCTCCTGAGGGTGAAGAAGGTCCCTCCTCGGTGTAGATATATTTTTCCTCCTCTTTTATCTTAAATGGAACGGTGTGCTATGAATGGATCACCAAGACAATGAGTAAATGAAGAGCAACAAGAGGAGAAAGGAAAGTGACAGTAACCGTGATCGCCACCAAAGCGCCGGACGTGATGAGCACGCCGTGCTTTAGAAAAGAAAGGGAGAGACTCGCCTAGCTGCAGCACTGATGAGACATGCGGTCGATGAATAACTGCCTACAGGACGTGCGGTCTTACGATAGGCCGCCTATGGGTGCTGCAGAACGCACGGGAGGAAGCGCTCCTGGATGATGGACGGTTTGACATAGACCGCAGGAAGAAGAAGGGTGGTGCATAAAGGGCCGCTCGTCTCCTTGAACGAGCGGTAAAGAACCGCTCGAGTCCACCACGCCAGGAGTTGCTGAAGGGGTTCACCTCCACCCTCTCCGGCCGGCCAGAGGGGATGGGCCTCGTGCTGATGAGGTGCTGACCTGCAAAGCAACATGAAGACACAAAAAATAACACCCAGATTAAAACTAAATGATGTAGTAGATGTTAATATAGGAAGAAGTAAACATAAATAAATGGAAAAGGGGATACCTGGGGGGTTTTAAACCCCTAGGGTGACAAAAACGTGGGTGGAGGTGTGCATGATGATGAAAACGAAAGGGGACGTGGGGATAAGGCAATGCATGCAAGGAACACGACGCAAACTATGAGAAAACGTAAACGACTCAAAACATGGACTACTCCCTGGACCGAAGGCTCGTATGGACATAGAGAGCCTCCCTCCTTGGTGCTAGGTCACTTAAAAATGCGGCAGGGCTTCGCCGTCGATCACAATCTCCCCCCCTTTTCCAGTCTGACTTTTAGGGTCTATTTATAGAGCCTCAAAAGCCAGCCTCGAAACTAGGGTTTAGAGCCATTTCCGGGATGAGATTAGTGAAGATAAATCGTAGATAATACAATTATCTCTCATCCAGTCAAAACGGTAGCTAAAATGGTTGAGTATCCACGAAGATATTGATAAAAGAAGTTGGGGATAAAAACCATGGATAAAAGGATTAAAGTCTGTTAAAATTCCACAATCGACGGGATGAACGATCTTACGATAGACAGCTCAACAAGATGGGCGGTTACATGATAACCGTCCAAGCCCGTCGGTGGAAATTCCAATAATCAGCAAATAATCCCAATTAGCCCTCGAACTGACCGAAACGCCCGCCGTTGGACTCTCATAGAAGAACGGCTCCATTAAGACCGTTCAACTGTAGAGCGGCCAAGGACAAGCCGTTTTAGTCTTGTCGGTGATAATTCAATTTCTTGGATAATTATCTGAGGAAATTAGCAAGCGTACGACTCTGAGGTATAAGCGGTTGAAATAGGCCCGTTCATTGAGTTGAACGGCTAAAAGATGACCGCACAGAGCCCTGTCGGTGAAAATTTAGAAAATTCTCAGAAATCAATCATAAATGTATGAAGGGTCCATATCTAACCGCGCCAGTGTGGAACAGCTGAGGTAGAACTGTACATGCTTTTGGACGCTTGATTTTTATAAACATGTTCAATCAACTAAAAACCAAGGCCCAACAAACCCCGAATCGATGCGGACTCCACCAAGGAGGGAGATTACACATAAAATTGGCCCAAAATACACCTGAAAATAGTCCCGACGAGTGACGGTCAACCCGAGGCATCAACAAAAGTGAAGTAAGAGAAACGACTCAACTTATCGGTATAAAATGGGTGTCAATAGATGCCCCTCCTTAACTTCCTCTTTGCAGGGGAGCGAGCGGAGGTGAAGCGGAAGTGACATGGAACATGGAGGTGAAGCGGAAATGCAGCAGAGTGGACTGAAAAAGTGGGCGTTAAGGTAAAACGACACCCGTTTTCACCAACAAGCAACAGGAATCTTCGGGAAAACTTTGAATCAAACGTACGGAATGATTAAACCAAAAGTGACGCCCATCTGGAGAAATTAGACTAAATGACAAGACCAACCTCATGGGGGACACAATCCCGCGGTCCAATGAGGAGGCCACAAAAGAAAAACAAGCATCAAACTTAAAGGAAACAGGCTAAAACTCCAGACGGGGACCTTTCAATCAACCAAACTAAACAATTTGACCAAAGGAAACCTTCCAACTCAAAGTGGAATTAGTTCCTCTTATTCAAGTATTCAAACGTACAGCTAACCATTGCTGATGGGACATTCTTCAAGTAAACCATGGGGCATGAAGGCTCAAAAAGATGCGTATGATGCATGCTGGGCTAAAATAAAGAAATCGTTAAAATAAATGCGAAGAAAGATTAAAATATAAAATACTCGAGAATAATATTGCTAAGTTGGGGAAATCAGAGTCAAGATACCATCTACAACCGCAGCGTGCAGGACAGAACCATCATCCCCGTAACATCCCAACTCAATGGCCTATCCGAAGATTAAGTACGTGAACCTGGATCATCATTGTTTTTGTTGAAGGGGAACATCAGATCCTGGAACACGTAGATAACCAACTGGTTCTCGAGATAATATATAATAGTACCATATAATAATGCAATAAGGGATGTATGGATAGAAAGCCATACCTGACTTACCTGTGCAGGCGAAACGACGGGACTGAATGGAGTGGCCCTGCATAAGATGGTTAGGCAATAATATTCCCAAAAGATTGACATTCATGATTCAAATTCATCACCCCAAGATAAACGGCCATATTTACACCGCATAACTTATAAGAACTGTCTTCATTAAACCGTGCGCACCTGGCATTTGAACAGATTCTAAGAGGCAGATCACCAGGAAATGAACGGTCACTAGAATACCGTCTCATGATGAACGGTCCACCATGGACCGCTCATACCAGAAATTCAAACAGACTTAAAGCTAATGGCCATTGGGGATGTGCGGTCAGAATTTAACCGCTCAACATGTAAATGGTCTAACGATAGACCGTTCATCTTTGCAATCTCAAAAAACCGAAACCCCTTCACCTCCCTCCACCGTAACACACGGTGGAGAGGACGAAGGGGCCACACACACCCCATTCTCTCTCAATCCTCTCTCAAGCTCTCTCAATCTCTCAACCCCCCAAGCCCTCTCTCTCCATCTTAAGGCCCCCCCCCTCACCTCCGCGATGACGAGGACGAAGCATCAGGCGGCACGACCGTTGGCCACCGGTGAAGGCTCGCCGTCGCCGCCGCCGCCGCCACCGTCGACCGGGGAAGAGGGGATGCCGGAGGTGACTATGGAGGAGCTCGTCGTGGTCGCCGCCGAGGAAGAAGCCTCTGTCGGGGAGGGAGAGGTCACCGGAGAAGATGCACCGGCAAGGGCGGTCAAGAAGCCCCGTGACCCCGAGGTAGGCCTCCCCCCTTTTCTCTCATTTTCTTTAATTTTGTTCAATGCAGGCTAGTTTAGAGGCTTTTTAGGGGGGGGTAGAGATGCTTAGGGGCCGGTTAGGGGAGCCATGGCGGCCTTCTTCTGGCGGGGGAACCCTCACCGTCGTCGGGGAAGACGACGGTAGAGCGATTGAACAGAAACCGCACAAACCAAACCATGCGGCCCACATAGGACCGCCCAACATTCATACGGCTATGAACAGGCCGTTCAACTTCACTCAACAGTAGAATCGAACAAAGCAGGGACGGTGAGAGGATCACCGTACAAAAAACATACGGGCCACTTTGGTCCGTTCAACGCACCATCAACGCAGAACAATGCGGTCCCCATAGGACCGTCCAACATTTACACGGCCCAGGAGTGGCCGTTCTACCCTAGGAAGCTTGAGGGACAAACGGTGCATGATGACCCATCCAAGTTAAGGACGGTCAACATCAGCCCGTTCAAATAGATAGAACCAGAGGAATAAAGCGGTGAATATGGGACCGTGCAAGGGACGAGCGGCCCGTTGTGAACCGCTCTTATGACAGAGATTCAAAGCTTGATCTTCTTATTTAGAAAAACTTAAATTAATTACTAAAATGCATTTAAAATGAATGAATGAATGCAGGGAAAGTGCAGGACCCGTACCTCGTGGCTGCAGGTCCGCGCAGTGTACTTAGCACTGCCGGACTTTCAGAGGGAGCGGTTGGCTGCCATGGGGTTCGCCCCATTCCTGAGTATTGAGGTGTGTCGATTTGACGCAGCTCTGCTCTACGCCCTGCACGACCGCTGGGACCCAGTGAGTCGCGCGTTCCTTTTCCCGTGGGGGCATACGGTCCCCACGTTGGAGGACGTGGCCAGGCTCACTGGCCTTCGGGTGCACGGGTCACCGGTTAGCGGGACTACTTTTCCCGACTATCGGGGGATGGCTCGGGAGTTGCTGGGCCTAGAGCTACGGCGCCCCGAGAGGCAGTCGACCCTTCTTCCCCGGGCTGGTCTGCAGGACAGCCTGGGTTTGCGGCGAGCAGGAGTTGTGGTCGGGGAGCGACCGGAGGAGCACTTGCAGCGGCTGGTGGAGCTAGCACGACCGCGGGTAGCTGCTGGGCCGGGAGCGGAGGCAGACCGAGTTCTACGGCGATTCCTGATGCTGCTGTTTGGGAGGCTTCTCTTCTCCACTCGAGCGGACGTGATGAGCTGCCGCTTCCTCCCCTTTCTTCAGGAGCTCGAGCACGTTGGGGACTACGCCTGGGGAGCGGCGGTCCTCGCCTTCCTCTTTGACACCCTGAGTTCGACGGCGCGTCGGACGATGCTTGGGGGCTTCTCCCCCTTACTCCAGGTACAACTCTCTATCTTAGACTTAATTATGCGATTCTATATGCTTCTTAAATGCTGACACGACATTGTGATGCAGGTGTGGGCCTACGTGCGCTTACGGGGGCTGGGCAGAGGCGAGGAGACCCGTCTTGGGCTCCTGCCGATTGCACGGAGGTGGACAGCACCTCGGGAGATGACCGCCCTGAGACGACAGGTCCGGGAGCTGCAGGATGACCTAGACGCTCTACCGTACACCTCGGTACGCTTCTGAACTTAGACTTTTAATTTAAATGCAATTTCTATATGAGACTGATGTCGATGTGACTTCCTACTCCTTGCAGGTACGGTGGACGCCTTATGCGGAGGAGGGCCAGGAGGGTCAGCCGTGGGTGGTCGGCGCCCTTGCCTTCTCTGGACGAGACGTGTGGCTTCACTGCATGAATGTGGTGGAGCCACTACACTTTAGATTGGTGATGAGGACCATCAGGGTCCATCAGCCCGCGGTGGAGTTCCCTGCGCCTGAGAAGGCGGGGGAACGAGTGACGAGGACGACGCGAGGACTCGGCGAGGCGTTCGATTGGACAGCGAGGAACGCCACACAGGTCGCCGACTGGACCGCACGAGGGCGAGCAGTGACTGCCCGAGCAGAGAGTGACAGTGCGTACTACACTGCGTATGCTCGGCACTACTGAGACCAGATGTTTCGGGGTGCTCACCGACCGGTGCGACTTCTAAACTTAAACTATGTCTATCATGCTTACGATTCCTATATGATGATGCACTGACACATGGACTTCTAAATGCAGATCGACCCTGCGGGACGACTGGCGGAGTTGCAGGGACTTCTGCACTCCACCATCCGGGAGCGAGACGAGGCCCGGCAGGCCCTGGCCTTACTGGTGAATCTTCTAAACCCTAAACTCTTTAAATTATGCAATCTTATATGATTATGCATGTGACTGACCTGGAGTAGTTGGATGCAGCGCGCCGAGGGAGCTCAGAGGGCGGGACCAGACGCTCCTTCCTCCTCCACGACCCGGACTCCAGCCGACCAGGCTGCGAGAGACGCCGACTTTGCCAGGATGGTGACGCGGGCCAAAGCGGCCGAGGTGGCGCTCACCGAGAGGGTACGCAACTCTACACTTCCCTTTGCTTATTATGCTTAAGAATGAAATGTTTATGTAACTGACTAACAATGATATGTGGATGCAGACGTCCGAGCTGACCCGCCTCCGGGCAGAGCTAGAGCAGAGCCGGGCAGCGGCTAGAGAGGAGGTGGCCCGTGTGCGAGAGGAGGATGCGCGGAGCCGACCAGCGGACACGTTGGAGACGGCACTTCTCCGGGCCGAGCTAGAGCGACTCCGGGCTGGTGTGACCGAGGCGGATCACCACCGGGCAGAGGCAGAGCGTTACCGGACCGAGGCGGAGCGGTGCCGGACTGAGGCGGCCGAGCTACGCGGGGAGCTGCGAGCATATAAGGACATTAGCCGGCGCTCACGCAGCGGGACTCCGAGCGTCAGCCACGGTACGCACGGTTCTGTCAGGAGTTACTTCACGGGTTCCTCCGGTCAGCGGAGGAACGAGGAGGACGAGCAGCGCCGGCGACGTCAGCGCGACGAGGCGACATCAGCGATGCCTCCCCCGAAGAGGCATGAGGGTGGTGGAGACAGCGACGGGGGCCAGGGAGAGGGAGAGGCTTGACTTTGTACTGGGCCTGACTTTTGTACATGATGTGATATGATATGTTAGTGATATGCTTTTTATTTTGTTTTATGACTGAATGAATGAATGTATGAATGAATGCGACTTGACTACTAGCGAGAGTGAGACAGACGGGCGAGATTGAGAGACGTGCACGACTTGAGTGAGCGAGCGACGCACACGCCGACTTTGAGTAAGAGAGAGAGGCCTACGCCGATTTGAGTGAGATGAGGGACACACACGCTGACTTGAGTGAGATGAGGGACGCACGCGCCGACTTGAGTGAGATGAGTGCGCCAACCTGTACGACTTGAGTGAGATGAAGGACGCACTCGCCGACTTGAGTGAGATGAGGGACGCACGCGCCGACTTGAGTGAGATGAGGGACGCACGCGCCGACTTGAGTGAGATGAGGGACGCACGCGCCGACTGCTAATCAAACAGGCTGACAAAGGGCTGCGGATCTGATGAACGGCTCTCAGTAAGCCGCGCAGAGGTTAAAACGGTTGATAATAGACCATGCCAAGGGGTTTTGAACAGTTGACTGATAACCGCGTTGAATCATGAACGGTTCATCATAAACCGCTAGTGAGTAAGAACGGTCAAGTTAAGTCCGCCTAAACTGGCCGCCGTCGGATTCTTTGGAGGATGTTGAACGGTCAGTTACAAACCGCACAAATGATGGGCGGTCTATCGTAAGACCGTCCAAGTGTTCACCCCTGCGAATTCAATGGGGACTCTCCTGGAGAGTCCCTAACCCGAGGGCAAGTAGCTTTGAACCCATCCAAACCTCATCTTAATCTACCCTAGACTTATCCAACCCAATCTCAAGGGGCCTAGGCTTCCCAACAAGCCTTATAAGTGGGGGAGGAAGCCTAAATTCGTATCTCTTACAATTTCCCCCTTCTAAGCCTCGAAACCCTTGCAATTCTCCATCAAACCATCATGAAGAGGGCCCTAGAGGAAAGCTCCATGGAGGAAAGGTTTTTTGAAGGGCCAAGAGCGGCGAAGAAGGAGCGGGAAGCGCTCCAACGGCTAAGCTCAATTTCTCGGCACCTCAGCACAACTCCTATGAGAGAAGTAAGCAAGAGTTCATTCAATTCCTTTTCTCTCAATTTCACTTATATGTCCTCCTTCTCTTATTC